>PVIU01014619.1:0-51228 GCA_004026605.1 Ondatra zibethicus | reverse complement strand
ATGGGGGTGGGATAGAGGTGGGGATAGGGAGATGGGGGGATGGGGGGATGGGAGAGGGGGAAGGAGAAAGGAGAAGGGAAGGACTGGGGAGAGCTTGGGGGAGTGGAAAGGTGGATATTGGAGAAGGGAATAAGATATCTACATTATTGGAGTCATTTTAGGACTGGCAAGATACTTGGCTCTAGAGGAGATCCCAGGTGTCCACAGGGATGTCTCCAGCTAGGTCTTTGGGCAGCAGAGGAGAGGGTGCCAGAACTATCATTGTCCCATAGTCACACTGATGAATATCTTGATCACCACCATAGAAATTTCGTCCGATGGATGGAGATAGAGACAGAGACCCAGATTCACATCAGAGCAATGGATTGAGTTCCCAAGGTCCAGTCAAAGAGCAGAAGGTGGGAGAAGATGAGCAAGGAAGTTAGGACAGTGAGGGGCTGGACCACCCACTGAGACAGTGTGCCTGATCTAATGGGAGCTCACCAAATCCAGCTGGACTGGGACTGAATGAGCATATGATCAAATTGAACTCTCTAAATGTGGCTGCCAATGGGGGCAGACTGAGAAGCCATCAACAATGACACTAGGACCTATCTCTTCTAGGTTGTCTTGGACTTGAGGGAAAGAACATTAAACAGTTGAATGTAAGAGACAAGATTTAAAGATTCCCATACTTAGCTTGGAGTGGTAATTGGATAGATGTACAGTATTATCAACATGCTCAATACTGCAGAGTGTATATTAAAAAGTATAAAGTGATACTTTTATGTAATAAGTAAATATATTATAATTCAAATTCTGCCAGCAAAAATTGGAATACACACCTAAGATTCCAGTTCTACAGATGCTAAAACAGGATGATTCTATGTTTGAAGACTTCCAAAACCTTACTAAGATTCTCAAAAATTTTTTTCAGGGATAGTATGGAAAACCAATATAATAGAACCTTTCTAAAATACATACACATATAAAGTTTATCTAAATGAAATCACAGAATAATGGGGGAGAGAGTGTCACTGCTTGCCATCTCTTGTCACCAACTGGAGCTATCTGTACCAGTATAGGGTTACATTTAATTTGTTGGCCAAAGGGTCCTATGGGAATTCCCAAACATCCCAGGCTGTTGGCCAAACTACAGATCACTCTCCACAAACTGACATCAATCCCTATTGCTGAAGACAGCACTTTTACCATTCATTGAACATGGAGATGATGAGCTGGTACCTACATAGGATCTCTGCTTCTACATTCTGGCATCCTTGGGGCAGGAAGGTGCTCTGAATTCTATACAGGAGAAATGTAAACACAAAGCCAGGTGAAAACCCTTTGGTCTACAATGGTGTACTGCTTGCAAGATTTGCTAGGACAATGGTAACACAAAACTTATGGAAGTAACTGATTGACTTAAGGTTCATTCCATGAGGTGTAACCAGTACCTGCTTCAGTGACTAGAACTAGAGACTAGATAGCTCAGAGATGTAGATTAAAACCAAACTGTACTGTTCTTTAAAAAAGTCACAAAATGTTTCCTCATGGTATTCTGCTATACTCAGATATCAGTGGTTCATTCAGCTATCATAAGGGAAGCTTTCTGCAGCAGTTTGGTACACATACAAAGCCAAATTTTATTCAGAAAGAGGAAGACCATAAAGCATACAGGTCTAAATGAGAAGTCTCCATGAAATCTCTTCCCTCAGGACTCAGAGAACCCTACAGACAAAGGTGGGGAAAGTACAAAAGCCAGAGGGGATGGAAGACAAGAGGAGAAACAGGCCCTCCATAGCAACTGAGCAAAGCTCATATGAGCTCACAGACAATGAAGCATCAAGTAGGCCTCCATGGTTCTGTACTAGGTCTTTAGTGTACATATTATATCTTTCAGTTTAGTATTTTTATGGAATATTGAGTGTGTGAATGAGCACTTCTCTGGTTCTCATGCCATCACTTAGGTTCTTTTTCTTCAGTTGATTTGCCTTGTCTAACTTCTACATAATGGGTTTTGTTTCATCTTATTATATTTTGTTATGTCATATTTTGTTGTTAATTTTTAGAAACCTATTTTTGTCTAACGAGACACTGAAGTGGAGTAGGTATACAAAGGAAGAGAGGTAGGGATTAACTGGGAGAAGCAGTAATCTGTAAACTGTAATCAAGATATTTTGTATGAGAAAAGAATCTATTCTAACAGGAGGAGATAAAGGAAGAAACATGCTGAAGTGAGTTCTTTCCTTCTGCCCTTTGGTTTCCACACATAGAACTCAGATTTTCAGGTTCGGCAACAAATGCCCTTATCCCCTGAAACATCATGCAGGTTCAACATTGAAATCATAGTCTGTGCATAGTATTTTTCCTCTTATGTATGACTTAATTCTCTAAGAACAAAGATATTTTAAGCTAAAAAACTCATAAAAATTTAATTGTTCTAAGATATGAACTATTCATATGTATGCATATATACAATTTTTGAGTCAAAAACCAGCCTCTAGAACAGAAGGTGTTAGAGATTATTCATTTTATAGGGGCTTACTATCTAGAGAATATAAAGCACTCAAAGATTATACGCTAAAAAAGCAAAATAATCCACACAGTAAATGGATAAATATTATGAACAAAAAGTTCTCAAAAGGTGAGACAAAATAGTCAAGAAAAAAAGTCAGCATTCTCTGAATGAGGAAACGTAAATCAAAACTTCACCAAGATTCTGTATTACTATAGTCAACAATATTACCGTCAAGGAAAAAAAGGAAACACACTAACATTACAACATTAGTGAACACATGTGACCAAAGGAAACTGTTACTCTGTTGGTGGGATATAATCAGTGCATTCACCATGAAAACCAATATAGAAATTTCAATGAAGTAAAGAAATGGAACTTACAAATGAAACAGAAGTCTCTTACAGAAGATGTGTTCTCCAGTCAAAGCAACTTCTATAAGGAAGAAATCATATTGGAACAGAATTCATAAAACCATTTTGCTAAATCAGTCTATATGTAAACCTGTGGATCATGAGTGAGCTGGGCATGAAGGTAGATGCTAATCACCTCAGCACTTGAAAGGGACAGAGAGAGGATTTTTAATTTAGTGCTAGCTTGCATTAAAAAACAAATTTCAGGCCAGCTTCAGCTACACAGTGAGATGATACCACAGACATTGGGGTATTGTAAAAGAAAAGATTTATTCAATTATAAAGTAGAATAAAATGTGCTTAGCAAGAAAATGGATGGAATAAATGGTAAACATATTAAGTGAAATAAGTTACTCTCACAAAGGAAAGTGACATATCTTTCTTTCTTTTATTTTTTTCATATTCTTTTATTTTTTTCATTCAAAAAATTTACATTTCCTCTGTTATATCTTTCTGTTTACTTAGAGAATTCAGAAAGAGTATACATGTGAAAGGGAACTATTAGGTATGTGGAAGAGGAAAATGGGGAGGTAAGAAAGTGCAGCTGAAGAGGTAGAATAAAGTACATTACATGTATATGTGAAAATGTCATAAAAAACTCCACCACTTTGAATAGGTAATATTCGTTATTATAAATAGCTAAATGAATTTTTCCATGGCTATAAAATAATTGGGGTTTATTATTGTTTACTTAATAGTACTCAAAATATCTAAATTATTATTGACTAATACTTTATTCACTAAAAGTAATAGAGTGGGGCTATAATTAGTGAATATTGATTACAACAAATCTAGGTATAGATTTATGAATGACTTTAGAGACTCCATACAAGTGCATGTCTATTATCATAAACTGGGGCGTAAACACAAACATCATTATTTTTTCTCCTCCTATGTTATTACCATTTTACAGAAGTCAGAAGGTACATGCAGTTCTGGTTTTAATGCAATGTCTCATCATAATAAAAATTCTGGAGAGTTGAAGGATATAATGTACATACCTCAGCATGATAAAGGAAATTTACAAGCCTACAACCCACATCATCCTAAATGGAAAAAAATGCAAAGCATATCCACTAAAAACAAATATATTTGGATGATTAACTAGGCAAGTCAGTGTGGGAAGTCCTTCTGTATATGTATTGCTTTTATTGGTTAATGAATAGAGAAGCTGCTTTTGACCAATGGCTTAACAGAATAGAGCCAGGCTGAAAAAGATATGTAGAGAGAGTAGGAAGAGTCAGTGAGAAGCCATATAGCCTCTACTGGGGACAGACACACTGGAACTTTGCAGGCAGGCTACAGTCATGTGGCAATATACAGATTAATAGAAATGGGTTAACTAAGGATATAAGAGCTAGTAGCAAAACACTTAAGAGATTTTTCAAGCAGTGATTTAAATAATACAGTTTTGTGTGATTATTTCATGGTCTTCACATCTGGGAACGAACAAACGGTTTTCCCCAAACAGCAAGTGAAAGACTTTGATAGTAAAAACTTTAATACATTGAAGAAGGAAACTTAAAAAGTCAATAGAAGACGAAAAGCCTCATATACTCCTGGATCCTTAATATTAATATTGAGAAAATAGTCAAAATTATGTCTGTCTCAAGGTCACTCTCTTAGAACTGACAGCAGGGTTCCATTGCCAAGACAACATCCACACAACTCATTGAATATAGAGTGGTTGAGCTGATGGCTAAATGGAGCATGCACTACTATATCCTAGTCTCTTTGGTGTGAAGAGGTGTTCTACAGGATACAAAACGAGAAACCTGTACTCCAATCCAGCTACAAAGCCTACAATTTGTCCTGAATATAAGATGTACTTGTGCAATGGTGGCACACAACTCTTAGTATTGGGCAACTAATGCTAAGTTTAACTTGAGATCCATGGCACAACTACCCCTGCCCTAACAGGATTGCCAGGAACCAGTGATTGGTTAGCCCAGATATCTTGGGTAGAACCAAACATGGCCAAGAAAAAAGTCAATGAAATTATTTCTAATATATTCTGTTATACTTATAGATCAATGCTTTGTTCACTTGTCATCAGAGAGGCTTCCTCTGGCAGCATAAGAGAGCAGGTACAGAGGGGCCCTGAGCCAGACATTATGCAGAAAATTTCTAAAGTGAAAGTCTCTACCAGGTCCTTCCCCTCTTCAGAAGATGTGCTGGAAAGATTGTATACTTCAAAGGAGATAGGACACCAGAAGAGTATGGTCAACCAAATCAACTAAGAAGGCCTCACATGGGCTTACAGAGAAAGAAGTGGCAAGCACAGGAACTGCATTGGTCTGAGCTTGACTACTTGGGTATACACTATGGCTGTTAGCTTGTTTTTTGCTTTTCTTTTTGTTTTTGTTTGGGGGAACTCCTAACAGTGAGAGATGGGGTGTCTCCGACTCTTTTACTTGCTCTTGGGACTTTTTCCTGCTTTTTAGTTGCCTTATCCAGTCTCAATATGAGGACTCTTGTTTTGTCTTATTGTATATAATTTTGTCTTGTTTGACTGTAGTCTCTTGGAGGCCTGTTCTTTCTGAAGAGGAAAGAGAGACAGGGTGGATCTGGGGGAGAAGGGAATGGGGGTGGGGAATAGACAGTGGAACTGGAAAGAGCAGAGAGAGGGTAAAGCATGTTACAGATATATTATATGATAGAAATATATATTTTCAAAAATAAATAATAATAAAGAATATAATCATCCTACCAAAACAACCAATTGACACAATGCAATCACCATTAAAATTCCAACACAATTCCTTAAGAAGTTTTAAACAAATGTTCAATGTTTTCTTCAAACTTCAATATTGTTGATGACTATTTTGCACTCATTCTCATAGAGTTTTATTATACTTTAAAAAAGTGATAATGTTTGTAAGAATTGCTGTAATAGCTAACTAACTTGGAAAAACCTGTTCTCTAGTCAGCACTGGTACCAAATAGCATAGATTGTAGACCTAGAACCAATATCCCTAAAAGGTGCCTTATTCTTAGTGTTTCCAATGTGCTTTTGTGGTGTCAGAGCAACAGTTTCTTAAACTGTAATTCTCCCAGTAGAAACACCTAAGAAGTACTTATACATACATTAATGCATAAATGTTGAGTCAAATCCTTTGAATTATGCCTTACCATTCTATGATTAAATCTGATTCCAATATCTTCTGAAGGAGAACAGAAGGTGTAGTCTACAGCAAGATCTTTTTGATGATGGCCTGACTAATGATGATCAATATGCACCAAATCTATTAATCTGTAAAGTAGGTGAAAATAACTTTGTGAAATATTCATTGATTAACTTGTGTGGAAAAAATCACTACTTTCAAAGACTAAGAACTCCCTATTCATACCTTTTATCCAATCACCCATATCTAGACCAATTCTCAAATTCAATGCCTCAACCTTTTATGGTTACCCCTTGCTGCACTGCAACAACCTCTAAGCTTCCAGCAAGGCCCTCCCTACATAAAACTATCAAGAGGTCACTTCTGAACTATATTCAATGTCTCTACTGATCCCAACTTCTCATTTCCTTTTCCAAGGTCTGGCCAGGTGAGTCTCACTGACCTCTCCATCCAAGCCTTTTCCTAAATCACCATATCAAACCTCAGTCCTCCATCAAGTTCACCAGCCTGGTCTGGCCACCTCAAATTTTACGACAGTCAGCTTCTAGAATTCTATCAGGATTATCACTACCTATCTTCCACCCAATAGACTCTGCCCATACCACATTCAACCTTTCCATCCAGGCAGATCTTCTCCCACACTCTATGCTTGGATTAGGGTGCATATCATATACACTAACCCTGTTGTCTCTGTCCATCTTGATTCATTCCACCCAGGCCATTTCCAACCTTTAGGTCCAACCTGCGCACACATCCTTTCTTCTGCTCTAACCTGTCCTGTTCACATCACAGTGAGAACTAACAAAAGAAGTTATTTAACCCAGATCTCATCACAAAATTGCCAAATATATAAAAGATTAGTGAATATCTTATCACATATTTTCTAAAACACTTAAACCATCTAAAAGTATCATAGTCAACTCTTGGTGGATGAACACAGTGGCATCCCAGAATTGTTTCCTGATATATGTGGGACATTTAATCCAATAAATGGTTACACCATTATTTTTCAAAATATACTAATTTCATAATAGTGATAATGTCATGTTCAGATATTCCTTACTGCCTCTGGACTGTATTATTATCAAAACTATAGAAATGGTACAGCTTTGATAATATAAAATATTACTTTCACATGCAAATTCTGTTTATTAAATAGTTTAGAGTAGGCTTAGATCAATAAATATGGCATGCACACAAGAGTTATAAAGCACAGATGATACTTTACTTTGATCTATGAAGTAGACTAATGAAGACTGAAAGTACATGAAATTAGAGAACCAAATAAAACAGCAACAACAGAAAAGTGGATATTGAAACTGCTGATCCACAGCTTTGAACCTGCCTTCAGTGAATGCTGATAATAATGAAGATGTAAGAGGCCAGGATGGTCTGGTTTGGAAAAGAGAAATTAGAATCTCCGTAGGACAAACATACTACTTTGTTTTAAAGAAAGTGCTGGAACAGGCAACCTAAAGTAAGGGAAGAGCACAGAGATAATGATTTATTACTTTAGCCTTGCATAAAAGCACTCTAAACATTCACAGAATATGAATTTTAGCCCCAGTGAATTCCATGGAATGCACTCCACCTATCATCCAGAAACAGACTCATCAAGTGATTGCAGATGAGAACACAGTGGTCATATGCCATTGTAGCCAACATGCAACATCATAACAAAAGCTAGGAGAAAGATACAGTAGTCATGGGTTAGGGAAGGAGCTGACATCCTTTTCTGCCACAAAGTTCATCAGTATATGGGAAATAGCAGTTTGGCAATGCTTAAAAATAAAAAATATTCAACTTAATATATAGCCCAGCAACTCTAGTGCTATGAATGACCACCAAAAACTGAAAATGTGCACACACACACACAAAATTACTCATGAGTGGCTACCACAAAAGTGCTATTATTCAAAGGTTGACAGCTTTTCATATTTCCACCCAGTGATACATACACATGGAAAGTGTACCTCATGCATGGGATAGAGAATTATTATATGGTAAAGAGCTCTGCAGTTATGAGATATATCACATCTTCAAATAAACTGAAGCATGTCAGGAGAAAGCAATCAGAGAAGATCATACACTGTATGGTGCTATGTGTAGGAAATGTCAGGAATAGGTTCATACAGATGGAAGGCAACTAAGTGTATATATGGTGTGACAGGAAGGGAGGTGCTGTCCTGCTCACGTGTGGTTATGAGGCTTTAGGTGTTATATGAACAGTAATAATCTATAGTACAGCATGGTGATATGGTGTGGAAGGTCCTTCTGTCTATGTGTTGCATTTATTGGTTAATTAATAAAGAAATTGTCTTGGGCCTGCGCAGGGAATAGAGGTAGGTGGAGAAAGCTAGGTTCATCTCAGTCAGCAGTTAAGTGAAGTAATTTTTTGAGGAGTGTTCAAGGCTACCTTTCAGGGGGTCTTGGTCCATCAAACCACATTAGTCTAGAAGAAGTCTACAGGTTCTCATCTTCTGTGGAAACAAAAGAAGAACCTCTTTTCTAAAGCAACATATCTTTGGACTCAAATTCTGAAGTCAAGATACCTTTAAAGCATATATGTTGGTTACTTAGCTCCTTCAAAGTCAAAAATTTCAAAGAAAACACAGTAATATACATAATCCAGACTTTCTGTGAATTTTTCATCTTTACATGGCTTATTTTTTTTACTCCTTTTAATATGTGTCTGTCTGTACTCTGTCTCTTTAAAAACTTTAATTTTTATACCATTTACTTCTTTTTCTGATTGTCTATATTCTTTTTCCTCTCTCTCCCAAGCCTACATACATTTATCCAACACTGTGACCCATTTAGAGGTCTTTACCATCTGGATTTATTTTATTGCATATCTGTAATTCTTCACTGGCAAGGACCGTTTCTTAAAATGCTAAGCACTTCTTAAAAACTTAAGCTGCACAACTACTAGAGTATATACGGCACTTCCTGCTTACCCTGCCCAGTCGGACATGGTGGAAGAGGTCCATTCACTGCCTCTGAGCCATGTACAGTGCCCCAGTTCCAGGTATGCAGTGAGTCTACGTCGACATGAACAGAAAAGGGGAAATAGTGTGTGAGGTACTTCTGTATATGTGTGCCTTTTATTTGTTAATTAATAAAGAAACTGTCTTGGGCTTGCACAGAGAATAGAGGTATGTAGGGAAAGTGAGGCTGAATGCTGGGAGAAAAGAAGAGTGGAGTTAGGGAGAAGCCAGGGAGCTGCTGCCAGAGACAGCCACACTGAAAGCTTGCTGGTAGGCCATGACCTCATGGTGATACACAAATTAATAGAAATGGGTTAAAATAATGTGTAAGAATTAGCCAATAAGAAGCTACAGCTAAGGGGCCAAGCAGTGACTTAAATAATATAGTTCCTGTGTGATTATTTTGGGGCTGAGCAGCCAGGAATGACCAAGCGACCCTCTCACTACAGTGATATGTGCACAACTCATGAATGTAAAAAATACCTACCTGAATTTTCAAGTAAATGTGTTATAAACATAACAAGCATAGGCCAGTGAGATAATTATGTTTGTAATGACCCGTACCCCACAGGCATGGTAACCTGAGTTTAATCCATGTAGTTACTTCAAAGATGATGGAGAAAATCATCTCTACAAAGTTGATTTTTAACCTCCACATGCACACTTATATATAACATGTTTGTGCATATGCATACACACAAAAACACAAACATACACAAACCCATAATAGTAGTACATGAAATTTTTGTAATTTCCCAATGCAACAAAATAATACTGAGATCACATGAACCATAAAAAACAGTCCACTGCAACCTGTTACTTACTTTCCACTTTCCTGGATGATCTTTATTCCCACCAGAACACATTCAACAGGTACATCTTCATCTATGCCAAATATACCTATCAGAGTTTTCTCAGTACTGTGGAATTTCTCTGTCCCATGAACAGAAAACTGCTATATTAACTCATAGGCAAATATTACCAAAGTTTTTTAAAAATATGCAATACATAAAAGTAAAACACAATTTGTTGAATTGTACCATATTTAATGGAGACATGTAACTGAAAATATTTCTCTTGCATTTAATATGATAGTAGAAAGTATCAAAGCACAAATATGTAAGTAATTTAAATACCTGAAACTGTAAGATAGGTGAAAAATTGTCAGCAACAGCAACAACAAAATCCCATCAAACTTATTTCCTGACATCTCTGCATTGTCATAATTTCAACTGACTGTGTCCTGCCAAGGCCAACCATCTCAAAATCTGGGTCTATTCTTTGTTTTATTAGAGAAGAAGAAATAATATCTAGTTGTCATTATTAATTTATAATGTGTGTTCTTTAATGACCCTAGCTATATTTTATAGGACTTCTATTAATAATTTTAATGTTTTTTTTCAGTTTTACCTATATGGAAGGATATTTATGTTGTAATTCCCAGACCTAGTGAGACTATCTGACAAGGAGAGTTGAGGGGAGATGCTCAGAGTTCTGTGGGAAGGAGAAATAGAAGAGATTTCATAAACGGACTGAAGGTCGATCGGGATGGTAACATTAGCAATCAGGTTGGGGGAGGTTGACAGAGGTGGGAAATACTAAAAGAAACTATCAGAAATTGGGGCAGATGGTTTCATGTAAAAACCTGTTACAAGGGAATCTCCCAGAAACCTACAAGGATGACACCAACTAAGACTCTTAGCAATAGCAGATGCGTAGCCTGAACTAACCATTTCCTGTGACCAGAGTGGTGCTTAGATCAATTGTCACCACAGAAGTCTCATACAGCAATGGTGAGAACAGATGTAAACACACAGCCAAACATTAGGCAGAGTTCAGAGAATCCTGCAGAAGAGGAAGAGAAAGGATTTTAGAAACCAGATGGTGAAGGACGCCATAAAAAAATCACATAATCAAATAACCTGGCCTCATAGGGGTTCGCAAACTGAAGTGACAACCAGGGGATCATACATGGGAATGACCTAGGTTCTGGGCATATATGTTATGGCTCAGTACGTTGGTCCTCTTGTGGGACCCCTGATAGTGGGAACAGAGGCTGTCTCCAACTGGCTTTTGTGTGATCCTACTTATGTTGTGAGGAGACTGCTAGTGTGTTCCCGGCCACCATCCACTTGTTCATTTCTCAGCCATCTAGACTCTCAAAATAATCACACAGAAACTCTATTAATTAAATCACTGCTTGGCCAATTACTTAAGCATATTGCTAGATAGCTCTTACATCTAGAATTAACCCATATCCATTATTTTATATTTTACCACAAGGCTCGTGACCTACTGGCAAGGTTTCAGCATGTCTGTCTCTGGCGGCGGCTCCATGGTTTCTCTAAACTCTGCCTATTTTCTCTCCGCATTCAATTTAGTTTTCCCCACCTAGCTTTACTCTACTCTGTCACAGGCCTAAGACAATTTGTTTTTATTAACCAATGGTATTCTCACTTATCACCTGCACATTTCTGTTTAAATAAGAAGAAAGGTTTTAGTTTTAGCCTAGAAAAATTACATATAACAAAACAGTTATCAAGCAAGAATTATAGTTACAATATTTATATCTCTTTTCTCTTTTATTATAACTAAGAAAAACTATATTTATTCTTAAACTCCACCAAAGACTCAAGAAGGACACAATATTCCCTAAATTAACAGGAAGTTCATTGTAAGCAACTTCCAAAACTCTAGAATTGACAGAGACATCTCACTGCCTGAACAGTCACCCAAAGTTCTTCTGTACCGTTGGGGCACCCATCTTCAGTCTACAGGCCCATAGTATCCTGAAGACTTTTCCACAAACCTGGAAATTTAAGACAGTTCCACCTGTATTGGCAGTTTGTCAGTCACTTCCTCTGTATCCGGCAGAATGTCTGGCAGAGTCTTTGATGAAGCAAGAACCCTGAAGGACCATCCCACCTTTAGGCAACTTCAGAAGTCATTTCTCTGTGGGTCCTACATGTCCAGTTCATACAGCATAGTAACAAACAGTAAAAGAAAGAGCAGTTTTTTATTTTTATTTTTTGGCCAAATGACTAACAAACTTCATGAGGAGCCTCTTTGATGCCCATATTTCTCTTGAAGTAATTGGTGCTGCCAGGAGCAGATGTGTCTCATTGTCATGAAAAGTTCTAAGTTCTTAACCACTTTAAATGCCATATTCTGTAGCTTTGAAAGGTTTGAAGAATGACTATATAACTGAAATATATCTCTATGTATCTAGAACACCTAACTAACATGACTAAAAGATTGGCTATTAGAGATGATTATATATTAATCTATATTTCTTAATTATACATTACATTTTTAAATGAGCTGTACAAACACAATTGAAAGCAGAAATATACATATAATAAAATTGACCTAAAATTGGTATCCAATAAACCAAGATCCATACCAATGCAAATCTCTATAGCATATTCCCCTTTAAATGTAAACAAACATTTATAAACAATAATTTAGGGAATTTGGGCATAGTTCTCTCCAAATTATTCCTGATTTTTGTTGGACAAAGTAATTTTTGGGCATGTTCACGGTGACCTTTTGGGGGGTCTTAGTCCATAAAATGACATTAGTCTGGAAGGATTCCACAGGTTCTCATCCTCTCTGGAAACAAAAGATCAACTTTTTTTCCAAAGCAATATATCTTTAGACCCATATTTTGAAGACAAAATACCTTTAAAGTATATACGTTGGTCTAGTTTAGCAGTCCATACAATAAAATATCTCTCTATACTTAGCTCCTTCAAAGTCAAAAAATTAAAAAACACAAAAATATACATAATCCAGATTCTCTGTGCATATTTCATCTTTACATGGCCTATTTGCTTTTACTCTATTACTTTTAAATATTTATTTTATTATCTTTATTTCTTTAATCTATGACTGCTGTGCCCTGTCTCTTTAAAGACCATGTTTTATTATTTTAATAAACAATTTAATTTTTTTTGTAACTGTCTATATTTTTTTTCTTCTCTGTCCCAAGCCTAACTACATTTTTTAAACACACTGTGACCTATTTAGAGGTCATTTTCATCTGAATCTCTCTTTATTTTGTATCTGTAATTCTTTTCTGTCCAGGAGTGCTTCCTAAAATGCTAAGCCACAGTGTAACTAAGGCCAAGGCTGCTTTGCCCTTTGGCTCCACCCAGTCCAACATGTTGGGGGAGATCTGTTCATTGCCCTGAAAGCCATTCTCTCCAGCCCAGATCCAGGGTTTGCTCGCAGCAGGACTCTGTTACCATTAAGCGAGTTGTAGCACTCTCCTCCCAAAACCCATTTAAATGCTCCACAACAGGACTTCTTCAAAGTGTGAGAACCATTTGTGCTGGCAAACCAGGAAGCTGCCATTTTTAAAGAAGCCACACAGTCTCAGTTGAATAAACAAAAACCAAACTGTTCAGTCAAAAGCTGTGGGGCAACATATATCCAAATAATAAATGAGAACATGAGAAAGAGTTTCTAGAAGAAGTCTGGAATGATTTTAATGGACAAACAATGTTTCACTCTGTTTCATTGTTATTATATATAATTTACTTACTAGTAGAAAGGCCAGTTTTAAGTGTCACGGTTTTATTAATTATGCAGAGACAAAAGAAAATATCCTTCAGCTTAGAAAATACAAAAGCTTTTGTGTCCTGATTAATGTACTTTTTATTGCATGGTGTGAGCTATATATTTGTAATATATGCTATTTGTATGTGTTTCCAAGTGTATAATGTTTGTCTGAAGTCTTCCTAATAGAAAACAAACATTTTGCAAGTCTGTATTTTATCAAATATTGAAAAGCTTATTTTGAATGCTTTAAATGTTTTAAATTTGATAAAAGTACTTGAAGTTTTGATATATGAAAAATACATGTAGTGTTGTTAAATATATAACATGCACTTAACATTATTAATCTTCAGAATTGTCATTGTATATATTCATTTTAAATAATATATGACATAAGATATTCATATAAAACCTGGAACTCATTAAGCATATTTCTTCAATATTGTCTAATATCTCATTTTTAATCTCTGCTCCCAAATGTTTATTAAGCCTTCCCCCCCATTTCTGTTACATGTACATATATGTATTCATATAAAATCTATTAAGAATATTAAGAATAAGAAGGAAAAACATGGTGTTTGTTTTAAACAGATTAGATTAATTTACATATTTGTGCCTATATATGTGTATGTAGAAACACAAAACTGAGATTTCCCTTCAGAAACAAAGATAATTGGGGAGGCAAGAGTCTAAACCCTATATCTACACTGGTGGATGCATGGTCTCTAGAGTGAATAGAAAGGATGAGTATAATTGTGAGTCTCCCAGGAAATAAGGATCATGATGATGAGTGTAACACAATTTCCCCCACTCCTAATTCAATATAAATGCTCTTCTTTGAAGAAGAGCCTGGACATTCTTCTGCCCTGCCTATAAGCACACACATCCTGCACTTAAAGGGCACTTTCTCTGCTTCCAGAAAAGACTCAAAGCCTTAATCGCAAATAATGTTCTGCAATTCAGAAATTGGTCCAAGAGAATTAAGTCTTTGTATATCTCCTTTAAATTGAAAGATCTGAAACTTTTGAATCTGAAATATTTATCCAGATGAAGAGGGAAATGGGAAAATACGATTGTTCTAAGGATTGAACTGAAAATTGTGAGTTCTGAATTCCAGGTATACTAATATCCATCCTTCTTTCCTCTGTCTTTTTTTAAAAATGGATATTAGTTTTCTTTAATTTTTGTTTTATTAAAGAGATTTTTCATATAGTATTTTCTAATTACAATTACCTATCCCCCAACTCCTCTAAGGTACTATCCACTTCCCCTCCCTCCATCAAAATCCACATTTTTAATGTCTCTATACATATGATGGACTTCAGCAAGTGTCTTCCTTTTCCTATGCAAAATGAACCTCAAGTGACACCTGCAGAAGAAATCATTCAGAGGGATCAGAGTGGGTTAAGAGGCACTGACCATGGAGTTGCAACATTACTACTGGTGTTCACTTGCATGGACAGAACTCAAGTCTTCCAGATTCATGACTCTCTGACAAGGGGACAAGAAATATTCTCTTTGTGACTCTCTTTGTTTCTTTTGATTTTAGATTAGGCACATGTTTTTCATTCATATCACAGCAAAGACGAACCTGCAGTAGCAATCAGCACTGTTCTGTTCAGACATCTGTTCCTAATTTTAAGGTTGTATGGAGGGGTCTAGTAAAGGAAGACAGGATATGGGAGAAGGTTGAATGCTTATCAGAATATTCTTCTTTCTTTTTATAAATAATACTAAATTTTGGTACTAGTGAACTCCTGACTTAAGATAATATTTTGTGGCTGCAACAGCTGATTCTATATGATTAATCTGGGCTAGAGGATACATTCCCTACTTACAACTCACAGTTAGGAAGATACCCACGACTACTAAGAGTCATCTTCTTTTTTTTTTTTTCCAATTTAGCTCTACTTTCTATGTCCACAGATATCTGTAGAGAAGAATGAACTTAGTAAATGTCTCTTCGGTGACAGAATTCATTCTCATAGGATTAACAGACCAGCCTGAACTCCAAATGCCATTGTTCTTTCTCTTTCTAGCAATGTATCTGGTCACTGTACTGGGAAATTTGTGTTTGATAATTCTGACTGTGCTGAATTCTCACCTCCACACTCCTATGTACTTTTTTCTCTTTAACTTGTCCATTATAGACCTTTGCTATTGTTCTGTGTTCACTCCCCAAATGCTGATGAACTTTGTATTAAGGAAGAATATAATTTCTTACATGGAATGTATGACTCAAGTCTTTTTCTTTTGCTTCTTTGCAGTTTCTGAGTTTTATGTGTTGACTTCAATGGCCTATGATCGCTACATGGCCATCTGTAATCCACTGTTGTATAATGTTGTCATGTCTCCAAAATTATGTTTGAAACTTATGCTTGGGTCCTACTTTATTGCATTTTCTAATGCTGTTGCTCACACTGCATGCATGCTGAGACTGACCTTCTGTGGTGGAAACACCATCAACCACTACTTCTGTGATATTCCTCCCTTGCTCCAGCTCTCCTGCACGAGCACATATGCAAATGAACTTGTAATTCTTGTTGTTGGGAGCATCAATGTCATTGTTCCTACTTCAACTATCTTTATTTCTTATGGTTTCATCCTCTACAGCATCTTTCAGATCAGTTCTTCTGAGGGGAGGTCCAAAGCCTTCAGCACCTGCAGCTCCCACATTATTGTTGTTTCTCTGTTCTTTGGTTCAGGTGCACTTGTATATTTCAAACCCTCATCAGCTGGATCTGTGGATGAAGGAAAAATCTCTTCTGTCCTTTACACTAATGTGGTTCCCATGATGAATCCCTTAATCTACAGTTTGAGGAACAAAGATATTAAAATCGCCCTGATGAAATGCCTGAGCAGCAGGAATTTTGATTGTATATGGTTGTCTTTATGCCTCTTATTTCAAGCACATAAATAATATCTATGTATGAGCAATATTTCAGCAGATGGCTTTACCTCTGTTATTTTTCCCTAGAAAGTATTCGACTTTTTATTTTTACTTTTTGTTGCTGTTGCTTTGTTTTTTTGTTTTTGTTTTTGTTTTTGAAAGGCAGAATGAATTGATGTAGCTGTGAAGCCTAATCTGTTCACTTTTCTGTCATAAAGAGATATTTAATTCCCCTAGATTTGATGGTACTATTTCCAGAGTTTGCTTTCTCTATTTTTCTTGTCATTTTCTCCATATTCTATTATCTTTCTTAATAAAAATAATGCCACTGGCATATTGATTTGAGGTTGATATGTGAAGTTAAATAAAAAACTTTTAAATAAAAAAAATTAAAATACCACAGAAAGTTATTACACATTGTGCCCCATTCATTACAAACATTTTCTCTCTTATTCTCTAAAGAACTTTTTCAAATGGTCAAATAAAGTAACACTATGATGACAGTTTCCATGGTATGTGGATTTCTCATTTTGAAGTTATATCTTTAAATGTGTAATTCAAACATTTGCTTCTGTTCTTTTCTTTATATCTCCAGTGAAAACTAACATAATATTTTCAAATGCCAGTGTGACAGATTTGATTTATTGGTAATCAATAGCTTAATGAAAACTGTAGTGTATCATTATTTTTCCAGGTTTAAAGTATGCTATTAATTCACATACCTTTTGCATATGCTGCTAGTATTCAGGAAATTTGAACATGAATGTATATTATATTATAGATTTGAATCTTTGTAATGTTTTTTGGGGAGATCTTCATATAGATCTGTTGTAGTGTTCACTTTTGTTGTGATCTAGCTGCCCTCACTCCCACAACCGACAGTGGAACTTCCTTGTTGTCTGTAATTGACAAGGATGTTTGTGTTCTTTCTGGCCAGTGGTTTTCCATAGAAGCAGTAGAGGTATACAGAAGCAGTAGAGGTATAAAAGGCTTTAGCTGAGGCAAAATAAAGGTTGCTATTCTTCCACCTGAAAAGAAGCCTCCCTGTCAGAATACATACAGGCTGCGCAAGGCACGCCACACTTTATTTTGGATTATTCTTGTTTGTATTTTTTTCCTGTTTGTTTGGGTTTTTTGTTTCATTTTTTTACAGGAGATATTTAGGTTCATCTGCAAAACAAAAAATGCAATAATCTGAATGTTTTAAGTGCCTAGTATTCATGAAAGATGAGGGGCAGATAGGGTAACAATAAATGTCATTAAATGAGAAAATAAGAAGACAGTAAGTAAATAAAAGCATTTCCCTCTAAAGCTTCACTGAGGCGTTCTGAAAATCATATTATTATCTGAATCTTAAGTTTCTTCTGCAGAGCATTACAAATATTTCCCTTGCTTTATTAATCCTTAACACCAACAATGATTGTCAAGTAATAGTGTTTTGAATAATGAAGATGGCTTTATTGGGAACTGAAGACAGGTTATATTTGTTCAGTCTAAGTAGAGTGAAGACAGCTAATTCAAGGAAATAAAGAGCAAGTGGTCATTGAGACACTAGTTAGGAAGAAATCTTCAGACAGTGCAGGGCAGGCAATGTATGCCTCTTTCTATGGCTTCTTTATCATTTCTGGAACTTCCTGAAAATATTATGAAGACTGAACCATCTCTCTGGATATGTTAAAAAGTGTAAGCTAATAGACAATAAAGAAAAGTTTAACCCATAGGAAGATTATGAGACAAGTAAATCATTCCATTATAGTTGAATTTCATATGGGATTATCATATGAAATTTCTCTGCAAAATGAACTAAATATGATGTGGGAGTGATTACCATTAATGAATAAAGAAACTACCTTGACCTTTTGATAGGGCAGAACTTCTGTAAGCAGGGAAAGCTGGACTGAATGTTGGGAGAAAGGAGGGCAGAGTCAAAAAGAAGCTAAGGATCCGCCACCACAGATAAACTTGATGAAACTTTGCTGGTAGGCCATGACCTTGTGGTGATACACAGATTAATGGAGATGGGTTAAATTAATATGTAACAGTTAAACAATAAGAAGTTAGAAATAATGGGTCAAGCAGTGTTTTAAGTAATAAAGTTTTTGTGTGTTTATTTTAGTTCTGGGTGGCCAGGACAAACAAGCAGCCTCCTCTTGAAACACAAATATTATCAAAATGAACTGTGTTGACACAATAACTGTATAAAGGACAAAGACTTTAATAACAAATACTCTTTAAAAAGCTGGCTTTTTCTCTTCTGTGAATGAATGTGAGTACAAAAGTATTTATATTCAGTAATTATTTTAAATTATTTAACAAAACTGAAAAATTACAGTAACTATTAAAAGACCTTTCATTCTAGATAGAGGCTGTCCTCCCAGTTATGTAGGAAAATAATGGAATTCTGAGAACTTTTACAAGACAAACCTCTTTCTGTCTAAGGAAAATGATTCCACTTAACATAAAAGTGTAGCATTATGAACAGCAATAAAACATATCCATGGTCCAAATGCCTATGACATCAGACAGAGATGACTGTGTACACTTCCGCAAAACATATATTTACCAGTGTTTGTTGCAGTGACAGGTCCAAAAACAGGTCAAGACAAAACAAACGCTATTCTAACACAAGATTGTGCACTTTCCACTTTTTTTTTGTCCTCTCTCAAGCAATATGGTGATAATAAGGCTTCACTAAGGTCCTGAAGTTGTAAAGGAAGCCAGGAAGTTACTTTAACATAGTCAGGATAAGTGATTGATATAATCATTAGAAGGTATGTGGATCAATGCTTGACGGAGTAAGCTCTCAGTAGGTCAAGGCCAGCACGGGTAATATAGCTAACCCCTACACAAGACAAAAGCAGAGGAAAGTTGTCTATGCTGAGTGCTTTCTTACTGTGTTAATCCTTGGGGTACCATGTGTTAATCCCTGCTGAGTACTATAAAAAGCTCTAAGGAGGAATATAGGTTAGGGGTGCTAGCCATATTTTATTTATAGAAGCACATGAACATTAAGACTTCCCATTTCATCAAAATGTTCTATCCTGTATGTTTTTATAAACATATAAATATTTATATAATCCTGTATATATCCTGATTTTCACAATTAAATGTGTTACAAAGTTATGATTAGAATATTATTTATATGAACAGTAAACAAGCATATTGTCCTAACTGTATGTAATTAGCATTTTTGGAACAAAATGGATTCCATGGAAGCAAACCTACAAATGCAATGTACAACTGTAGAGCAATTTAGACTTGCCCAGGGCAGAGACAACCAGTTCACCACACTTAAGGGATAGTTCTCAGTTACATCTATTAAAGGAGGGAAGACAATGTCCAGTCCAGTAAATAGATTTGTGAAGTGAAAAATTATTTTATGTTAATGCTGTATATGGAGAGTATATTTTTCATTCCATATCTGTAACTTCATTGTAATGACTTCTGTTACCTAAGTTAAATCTTCTCTTAATTAAATTCTTCAAATGCTTCTTAGAAGAATTATTATGATTACAGTCTGGGGTCAAACCCAAGGCTTAACTTGTGCTTGTGAATATCTTACCACTGAGCTGCATCCCCAGCATACTGATTTCCATTTCCACTTGGTAACAATTAATATGTAATAAGGAACTTAATAATTCCAGATACCATAAGTCCCAAGAAATAAAATACTGGTGAGTTATTATTCTATTTATAATTGGTGATCTGAAAGATCTGTACAGTGAAAATTGCATGACATTTCTAAAGGTAGTTGCTGCATAAATACACAAGAACATCCTTTGCTCATAGCTTAGACATGCCTTGATTGATATTGATATTTTGCTTTCAAAGTCATTCAAGTACAGATCCACATGCTCTTGAACACATATGTGCCTGCATACACTTGTGCATCTGCACTGAAGTGTTAATCTAATTTATCACAGTCAATAAAAACCAGGAGTCAGATACAGGGTAAAAACCTGAATGAACAGAGAACCAGGAGCAGCCACCAGTTGCTTCCTTTCTCTCTCATTCTTCAGTTCAAAAATGCTGAGGCCATCTATTCCACCTTATCACTTCCTTTCTCCACCTCCCAATTACCGGGATTAAAGGCCTAAGCATGAGTGCTGGGATTAAAGGCATTAGCCACCACTACTGGCTGTGGCTATGGTTAACTAGTAGCTAACTCTTGTCCTCTAGGCAAGCTTTATTTATCAGAACCCAAACAAAATATATAACACACAACTACTGGAATAAGCACATAACACACACACACACACACACACAAAGTAAATACTGAAAAATTAACCAAGAGGCTAAGAAGTTTATAGAAGAAAACCACAAAACACCTCTTAAAGAAGTTAATTAGATATCATTGTTAATTGGTCAGAAAACTTACTTCTGTTATGGTGTCATTACAATCCAAAGCCATCCATAGAATTAGTGCTATCCCTAGCACATCCCAGTGACATTTGTAACCATTTTTAAATTATAATTCTTTATTGATTCTTTGGAAATTTTACAGGATGAACTCCAATTCTACTCACCCCAAGGCCCTCAGTATTGTCTCCTCACCGCTGCAGCATGCCCACCCAAAATTAATTAAAACAAAACAATCAAATAAAAAATAACAACAACAAAACACACCTTGCTTTTCTGTCTTTCCAATCCTGTTTCATTCATCATAGTGACATTGGGAGCTACGATGTGTCACCCCCAAAATTTTCATTGAAATTTCTGGTTCAAGATTCCTCTGGCACCCAATGTTGCTCTATGTTATGGAGATCCTGCAGATATTGTTCCACAGTACCAGTCCCTTCACACATTCCAGCATGTCATAGACAAGGTAAAAGTTATGGTGGGTCAACCCAAGACTAAGGATGTGAATCTGGATGGTAGCTGAAGTGGTCAGTCCAGGACAGCCTTGACAGGTGAGGGGCAGAGCCAGGTCTCCTAGGTCCATGCCATCAGCAACTGATTTCCTATGCCTGTGGTAAGGTGTGGAACCATTGCTCTCAAGTGCAGGAGGCTTTGCACATTTTCCATGGTGGGGTGGGGTCAAATCTCCTGCTGTAGTGTCCAGTGACAGGCAGGGCCTGCTATCCTAGGAACAGTGAGGGGTGGGGCTGGCACAGTGTGACCCTTAGATTTCAACACAAATAGTTCCTATTACCCCCATGTGGTACTACAAGCCATGGGCACTATCAGAGCACCCCCCCCATCTGCAGCACACACATGGACCCAGACATGCCCTCAAAAACACCATGGGTCCTGATATCACCATGGCCCTGGTGACAGCACAGGGCACCTGAATAAGTATAGTCCCTGTGGCAGCAAGAACCTTGGACACACTCATGATCTCAGGTGGCTGTCCAGAACCCAGGTGACAACAGAAAATACGGACATCGACCGAGACCCTGGGTTTTGCTGTCCACTGACGCAAACATGGCCCATGGCAGCAGTCTGAATCTAGATGGCACCATGGCCTCATAGAGCAGTGTAGGCCACCTAGATAGTCATGGTCCTGATAGCAGCATGCCCCCCAGACAACATCATAGTCACAGGTTGAGGTCCAGATCCTGGACATCCGTGTGGCCTTCGGTGGTACCAGGGACAATGAACATCAATCACAAGACCCGACTGCATGAAGACTGCGGACCCAGATATGGTTCTTGGTAACAACCCAGGATGGTATATCACCATGCCGTAGGAGCTAGCACAGGCCACTCAGATTGGCATGGTCTAAATGCCAGTGTGACAGGCCAGACTGAGGGGAACCTGGCTGCCCTGTGAGTGTTTTTCTTTTTTCTATTGTATAATATTGGCTTCTATTTAAAAACATCTGGTGTCTATAAGTGTGAGTATTTACATCTGGGTCTCTGATTCCATTCCATGGATCCACCTGTCTGTTTTTATGACAACACCATTATGAT
Source organism: Ondatra zibethicus (assembly GCA_004026605.1). NCBI lineage: Eukaryota > Metazoa > Chordata > Mammalia > Rodentia > Cricetidae > Ondatra > Ondatra zibethicus. Next base: position 28,844 of record PVIU01014619.1, on the reverse strand, counting down.
TATATTATTATAGCTCTGTAGTAGAACTTGAAATCAGTGCTGTTGATACTTCCAGAAGTTCTTTTATTATTTTAACTATCCTGTTTTTTTTCTTTTGTTTTGTTTTTGTCATATAAATTTGAGTATTGTTCTTTCAAGTACTGTAAAGAATTGTGGGGATTTCAATGGGGATTGCACTGAATAGGTAGATTGCTGATGTGGGGATTACCCTCTGTATGCTGTGAATACCAATGGTTAATAAAGAAACTGTCTTGAGCCTGTTATATGATATAATAGAGCTAGACATGGAAAACTAAACTGAATTTTGGTAGGAAGAAGGTAGAGTTAGAGAAAAGCCACGTCATCTTGCTGGAGCCAGACAGAACTTTACCTGGTAAGCCACAGCCATGTGACAATGCACAGAGTAATAAAAATGGGTTAAATTCAGATGTAAGAGTTATCCAATAAGAAGCTAGAGCTAATGGGCCAAGCAGTGATTTAATTAATACAGTATCTGTATTATTATTTCAGGGGTAAGCGAACATGGAACCAACAAGCGGCCTCCTCTTACTACAGACTGCTTTGGGTAAAATGACAAATTTTACTATTTTAATTCTACTGATCCATGAGCATTGGAGGTCTTTCCATTTTCTGATCTTTTCCACATTTTTTCTCCACATACTTAAAATTCTTGTCATATAGATTTTCCACTTGTTTTCTTAGAGTTACTCCAAGATATTTTATATTATTTGTGGCTATTGTGAAGGGTGTTGTTTCCATGATGTCTTTCTCAACCCATTTATCATTAAAATATAGGAGAGCTACTGATTTTTTGAGTTTACTAGCATCCTGCCACATAACCGAAGGTTATTATCGGCTGTAGGAGTTCCCTGGTAGAAATTTTGTTGTTGCTTATGTTTACCTTCATATCACTCAGAAACAATAATAGTTTGATTTCTTCATTTCCAATTTGTATCCCTTGATCTCCTTTAGTTTTCTTGTTGCTCGACTTCAAGTACATACATATGGAGAGAATAGCCAGTCCTGTCTTTCTCATGAATTTGAAGGAATTGCTTCGAGTTTCTCTCCATTTAATTTGATGTTTGTTATTAAATCTCTCTATATTGCCTTTATTATGTTTAAGTATGCCCTTGTTTCCCTGATCTTGCCAAGGCTTAAATCATGAAGGGATTTTGTCAAAGCCTTTCCAGCCTCTATTGAGATGATTATATGCTTTTTATTCTTTCAGTTTCTTAATGTTGTGTATTACATTGACAGAATTGTGTATAATGAAACATCCTTGCATCTCTGGGATGAAGCCTAATTGACCATGGTGGATGAATTTCTTGATGTGTTCTTGGATTCAGTTTACAAGTATTTTACTGAGTATTTTTGCATGTATGTTCATTAGGGAAATTGCTCTACATTTCTCTTTTTTGTTGTTCTTGTGTCTTTGTGTGGTTTGCATACCAAGGTAACTGTGATCTCATGAAATGAATTTGGTAATTGTCCTTCTGTTTCCATTTAGAGAAATAATTGAAAAGTATTGGTATTAGATATTCTTTAAAAATCTGGTAGAATTTTCTATTTAAACAATCTAGTTCTGAGCTATTTTTGGTTGGGAGACTTTTAATGACTCTTTCTATATCCTTAGGATTATAGGTTTATTTAAATTGTTTATCTGATCTTGATTAACTTTGGTAAGTGCTATTGAGAAAATTGTCTATTTCTTTAAAGTTTTATAATTTTGTAAAGTATAGGTTTTTGAACTATGACCTAAGTATTCTTTGCATTTCTTCATTGTTTGTTGTTATGCCCCCATTTTCATTTCTGATTTTGTCCTACATAATACTTACCCAGGTTTACTACAAGAAGAGATACTTAGTCTTACTGCAACTTGTTATGCCATGTTTTGTTGATACTCATGGAAAACCTTTCCTCTCCTAAATGAAAATGGATCAGGGTTAGGACCATAAGGGTTGGTGTGGGGAGAGAAGACTGGGAGGAGAAGAAGGAGTAGAAACTGTGGCAGAAATATAAACTAAATTGATAATTTTTCTTAAAAAATGGTGAGTTTTCATGCTCCAATGGATTTGATGTGTCACCCATTGTCTATGTTAGAAACTTATACTAATATAATAGTGTACAGGTTTGGAGTGGTCAAGGGGGATTGTTATTGTTATAGCAGAATTTTTTATAAAGTTATCAATTTAATATTCTTATACAAGTAAATTAATTGCCACATTTGCAAAGGATGAGGCTGTATATCTCTGCACTATCTGGATTTCTGCACTTCCTCCACAGCCTGATGCAGGGAGAAGGTACACAGTAGATTTGGTCTTTGATTCTAGATATCCCTCCACCTCAACTGATCCAAACATGTTGCTGGTCATTGTACTTTACCTAGAACATTATACTCTTTTCCAGTTCCAACAACATAAAAGAGACAAAGACACACATCCTTTTGTAGATTTGATTGTTTTCAATAATTAGTTGACTGGGTTTTCTGTCTTAATTGCGTCCTTCAAAATGCAAGAAATGCTGATCCTACCACAGAAGCTCCATTCTTGTCAGTACAGTATTTTGTGGTGTGTCATTCATAGTCTTTGTGGTTCTGACAGCAGTTGTAGTGTTCTGACTAAAGCTAGGTGACCAACGTCTTCTGAAGTTTGATTCTGGCCTGCCTTCTGAAGGAAGATGCTTCCTGTTTTATGATAATTGCATGTGTATATGTGTGTCTTTGGCATGATTCTAAATTCCTCTCCTATCTTACCCTCTGATGCCTCTTAGAGATGAATGTTCCTCAGGAAAATGCCAAACTTATTCATTGTATGAAGTTTTATTTGGTGATCTCCTAACACTGTTATTAAAGTCAAAATGCTATGCAGTTGATGTCAAATATTTAATACCTACAATATGATCAGTTTGTGTATATTCAAGGCCAGCCTTGTCTATAAGAGCTAGTTCCAAGACAGAATCCGAAGTTACAAAAAAAAAAACCTGTCTCAAAAAAAAAACAAAAAAAGGAGAAAATTATGAATTGACAAAAGCAATAAGATATATAGATAAGCTTAAATGATTTATTTAAAAAACAAGACATATGAAATGAGGAAAACAAGATAAATACTACCTTGTGAATTGATTTACTCTGATGATATATTGTAAGACAAAGTTTCATGAACAAAAATTATCTACAAAAAATTTAATATTTACATGAACATAACTTATATACAATATCTACATGACTAATAATGAAAATCAAGAATTATTTTTTCCATGCTACCTGAGAATATCTTTATGGACACCTAGTAAATTTTGACTTGAGATAGGAAAAATATAAATTTTCCTACTCTGAGCTTCCACTGCAGAATATTAGGGATCACTTGCAGCTACTGGGAGTATATTTTTATAATTTCTAGAGAATAGAGTTCATTATGATCAGACACATACTTAGGTGGAAGGGTGCTAGGATAAATTGGATTTTCAGACAATCACACTTTTCAGCTTGGAAATTTCTGTCCCATTCATGTTCTCTTCAATCATCAAAACTGTTGATGATATGTACTATTTTTTAATAGTACATGGTAAGTGACCAACATTTCATGTAACATAAGCAAACAATTGTGATAGATATGCATACATAAAGTTGTTTGAGATAATAGAAAAGATAAGTTGAAAAGAAATCAAGGATTATAGAAATTTGAGGACTTCTTTTGTCAACACAAATGTTCTCTTATTTATAGTTCTGATATTGCAAAATGAGGCATGCCAAAGAGGTGTCTTGTCACATCTTTGAAGTCTAGTTAAAGACAAAGCCAGCAGTATTTGGTGTCTACTGGAGGATTCATATGAAACAATAGTTGTGAGGTAATCAGGTCTAAAAGTTAATGCTAGGAAGAGGAATAAAGGCTCTAGTGCTATGCTTTTGGAGAGAGATTAACACAGTGAGCTGGTACTATGTGCTACTTGGAAATCCCCACATTCGTCTCTGTAATGCAACATATTTAAAGACTTTGGAGCTCACAAGAATCACAAAATCCAGAATTTTCTAAAGCAATGAGAAAGTGCCTTATTTTTAGGAGAATCTATTCTAGATATAGACCAGAAAAACCACACTGCTGCTGCTGAAGAAATCAGGAGAAAATGTGAAAAATGGATTTCATCAGGAGATACTGAGATTTTTTTGATGGCAATGATGCCATTTGTTACAGAATTAAAGTTTATTCTTTTAAGCTTAATTTGATGAGGGTTGGAAAATAAAATGTATTTGTTGTAAGTGATGCGTTTTTCCTATGGTTAATGTTTCTTTACACATGGAACTTCTTTTTAAGAAATAACTTATTGAGAGCAAGTTTGACATCCCTGTTCCTCAGGCTGTAGATCATGGGATTCAGCATGGGCACAACAGTCGTATAAAACACAGAGGACACTTTGCCTTTGTCTTTGGAGCTTACTGATAAGGGTTGTAGGTACATGAATGCCAGGGAACCAAAGAAGACAGCAACGGCAGAGAAGTGGGAGCTACAAGTGCTGAAGGCTTTGAATCTGCCCTCAGTGGATTTTATACGGAGGATGCTAGCAATGATGAGGATGTAAGAACACAGAATGATCAGGGTTGGAATAAAGATATTGAAAGCGCTGAGGCACAGCAGTACTACTTCATTGATAAAAGTACTGGAGCAGGCAAGCTCCATCAATGGAGAAAGATCACAGAAGTAATGATTTATTATATTAGCCTTACAGAAAACCACTCTTAGCATGCAGAGAGTATGAACTACTGCCCCAATGATGCCCATGCCATACACGCCACCTACCATCCAGGAACAGACTTGGTAAGACATAGTAACATTGTAGAGCAAAGGATTACAAATGGCAACATAGCGGTCATATGCCATTGCAGCTAACATGTGACACTCAGATATAACAAAAACAAGGAAGAAATAGAGCTGAGTCATACATTCCAGGTAGGAGATGGCATTCTTCTTTGCCACAAAGCTCACCAGCATTTTGGGGGTGATAACAGTGGAATAACAGAGGTCAATGAAGGACAAACTGCTGAGAAAGAAGTACATGGGGGTGTGCAGGTGGGAGCTGAGCAGGATCAGGATGATCATTCCCAGGTTCCCCACCACTGTGAGCAGGTAGATTCCAAGGAAGAGGAGAAACAGGAGTAACTGCAGCTCTTGTTGGTCTGTTAACCCAGAGAGGATGAACTCAGTCACCATGGAGTCATTTCTTTCTACCATTTCACCTTAGATGTTCTATTTAGGTAGTGAAGAAAATTTATCACACATCTGCTTGATGTCTGAGATTGAACTTCTTTTTATTCTGGTGTTTCCTGTTTTACCTGTCAAAATCTTTAACACGAGACACAGAAATACATATTTAGTATATCTATGTCTATCTATGTTCCATGAGTACCCAAAGAACAGATTTAACAAATTCAATGGAGTTTTCTAGCAATTTATCATGTCTATCTTAAAAATATTGTTTTATATTAAGATATCAACAACCTCTAGGAATCCCAAACAATACTCTGGAAAACTTTTGCATAAGTTAATGAATGAAACAATATTGACATCCTTATCAAACACAGTATAGCTTCTAGTTAGAATAAGGCACTCAGTATAAAGCTCCTGTGGTGTAGGAGGTTCTTCTGTATTTGTGTTGCTTTCATTGGTGAATAAAGAAAACTGCCTTGGCCTTTTGATAGGGCAGAAATCAGGTAAGCAGAGTAGACAGAAGGAAATGCTGGGAAGAAGGCAGTGTGGCAGACGCCATAAAACTCCTGTCTGAGGCTGAGGCTGGTTAGGAATCTTTCCCGGTAAGCCACAACCTCATGGTTAACACAGAATAATAGAAATGGTTTAGATCAAGAGTGAGAGTTGGCCAAGAAGAGGCTAGATCTAATGGGCCAGGCAGTAATTTAATTAATACAATTTCTGGGTGGTTATTTCGGGGCTTAAGCTAGCTGGGCGGCAGGACGGGGCCGCCACTCCTCTCACTACAGATTGTTCCTCTTACAACACTCCTGTAATTGTACAGAATGAAATGAGAGTTTATCTACTTCTTTTTAATATAATGTTCTGAACAGAAAAAAATCAATTAATGTATTAGGAAATTTGAAGAAGCACTTAAATGGTCAGTAAATATTAGAACAGAATATCAATGGCAACTTTGCAAACCATTACATTCATTAGTAATTTAATAAAAATTACAATTTACATACATGGGCATTATATGAAACTAGTATAAGACACTGTACTTAGAATTACAAAGTTCTGTGAAAAGGAATTAAGAATATGTAGAAAGAGACAGGCTTCCTTGTTTATGAGTCAATAAAAATATTTGTGACAGTGGATATACTTTCCAGATCAATCTTTAAATTTAGTGATATCCCTATCAATTCCTCCACTTCCTGTTTTTTTTTTAAATTTCCTTGCAAATAAACTATTATATTCCCATGAAAATTATGTAACCCACAAAAATCAGAAATGAATTAAAATGAGATGATGTGGACGTAGAGCTCTCCCCTCCGGAATCCAACTACAATATTAAAATATTCTGCATAGGGTAGTACTGTCATAAGTATAGATGTGCCAATAATGGAATTAATTTGAAATTCCAGAAAGAGGCTTATATATATAAATTTTGTGGATAAGAGCCTTATGATAAGTCAATGTGGAAATATTTTCTTTTTCATTATATGGCACAATATATTAGGTAGGTATTTATTGTTAATATGTTATTCTTTCTCATGCCATTCAATCAAATTAATTCAAAATGGGCCATTGGAAATAAATATAACAGATAAAGCTATATCAAAATTGATGGAAAGCATAAACAAAGCTTTAAAAATTTCAAATTGCTAATCTTTCTTAGGTAAATTGCTAAAATAAGAGGCTGTCTTACAAAATTTGTAAAGTGAACATTACATAAGGTATGGAAACATGCCATACTGGATGGAAAAAGATTAAACTAAGATGTACGAGGAACAGATTTTAGATAATGTACATAAAAACTAACACAGTTTAACAAATGAAGGTAAAACGTGCAACTTATAATGCCCCAAAAAAGTGAAGAGCCATTCTTCTATTGGAGGTGCAGCATTGGAAACAATGTGCTATATCATTTGCTGTTAAGAAAGTTCAAATCACAGCTACACTGAATTAATGTTTCACACTGATCAGGATGATTGCAATAAAAGCTGTAAATATTTCAAGGATGTAAAAAATTGGAGTGCTTGTATGTTTTTTGAGTAGTATTTCAAAATAGTATTGCCTGGAAAACACTTTAAAACATTTCAAAATAAAAGCTGTGGTGCTATCATGCAGCCTGGAAAATTTGTACAGGAATGGTTAAATGGAAGTGCTTATGACATCATAAGTTTGAAAGCCCACCAAATGTTCATCTACTGATGAATAGATAGGTATAACTTTTCCATAAAATGGAACACTATTCTGTGGTAAAGACACTTAAAGTTTGTTAATGAATCATGTCTTCAAAGAGCCTGAAACACTGTAATTGAAAGTAACCAAGAACAAACTAGTCATACAGACCAAAACAGTTTAATGTCTTCAAGGTACTATAGGATGAGGAAGAAAGTATTAATGTGACTGCTCATATTTACAGAGTTTTATTTAGGATGGATATGAGCATATTCTAAATAGAGCACAATGATTGCTGTATAATTCAATGGATATATTAAAACACCTAATTGCTTTTTAAAATTCATATTTTATAATATGCTATATTATAATATATGTGTTATAAGGGTTAAAACAAAAATAGAGTACGGAAATAGAATGATTCCATCTCAGACTGCTAGATTTCCATCTGTCTAGAAGCCCTTTCTGGTGTGCACATCTTAATTAAAAATAGAGCAAAGATTTAAGTTTTCTCAATATTGCAGCATTTATCATTCCACAGTCTACAGCAACTTTTGTCTTCACTCATTGATTAATACAAACACATTGAGTGTTTATATCTCTAAATAAAAAGATACAAAATTAAAACTTTTTCTATCTAGGAGGTAAGGATGGAAGAGAGACACATAGCCTAGAGGCCTTCTTCTGTGTCTTCCCTCTGAAAAAACTCAGAAATTATAGTCAGCAATTAAACATCAAGCCAGAGGAGGCTTCTGGACCTTAAACTTCCAGACTTGAGCTAAACAAACTTCTGCTCACTATATACTAAACATTGTAGAATGTGGCATTGTGACATTCTGAAATAAAGCATATTAATGCGCATTCTAAAATACATGCTTCCTAAGTTCTGACTATTTTCACTGACCATATTACTAGTTTTCTCCATTACCTCACTATGGCAAGGTTGTGCCCAAAGACAAAGGTTTTTATCATCCAAATTCCATTATGTCTTACTATATCACTGTATAGTTGACTTTTATAGTTCATTTAGAATGATTAATTTTGAGATGTATCCTTTTAAGTTTTGATTGTATAAATGTCTAATTGTTAATGATAGGCAGTGCACAACACAGAATGGAGTTCTAATTTACCTTTCCAAATTAAGAATTTTACGTTGATCACTTTTCCTATCTCTCCTCCTTCTTTTTCATGGTAAACTTTTTTATATGCTTTTCTATTGATTTTACTGTAACACTTACAAAATTTGAGTAGAATAATTCATTGCTCTTTTTGCTTAATTTTGATTTATATTGTGTTCCAAGTTTGTTTTTGTTGATGCTAATTTTTACAAACTTTGCTTTGGAGAATAAAACAAAATTGAGTTCTTTTAAATGAAATTAGTAATATCACACAACCACATACATGAAATCACTAAACTATAACGAGAATTTAAAATTGTATTTTAACAGTTATGCAACTCTTTGACAAAAGGATTTGCTAAATATTTATAATCTTCTTATGTGCATTACCCACTTATGGTTTGTGTATGAATGCAGAAGAAAATATCAGACAGTTGTGTAAACTCAAGGAGCATTTAAAAATTTGTCCTCGAGTTAGAAGCTTATCTTTAATAAAACATTTTATCAAGAAGTTAGTTTATTATTATATGCAAAAGTATTATAAAATTTATAGAAAATAATTCATAAATACTTTCAGGATAATATTTCTTCAAGAAAATATTTGAATAAAAATGTGAACCTGTGGTAACAAAAATGACAAACAGAAAAGATGTTTCCAGCATTGAGAAGATTGAGAAGCATAACACAGAGCCCCCACACCCCTTGAGACTACCACAGTCTAGAAGGGGAGAAGTAGGTAGACTGGCTGGTTGCCTAATGTTCAAAGTCAAATGTTAAAATTATGGTGTTCATAATCAATATAGCTCTATAAAAATCATCAAAGCATATGAAGAATTTAAATTTTTGATTGATGCAAACAAGGTGTCTAAATGAAGTAAGAGATAGGTATTCAAAATGCAAAGTTCTTTAGTGCTTTGAGCTAATTTGAAGGTGCATTTTAGATATAGAACTATATGTTAAACATAACCAGACAAATTGAATGTCTATATTAAATTTAATTATATACCTAGTATCTACCTTACCAGTAGTACATGGGAGGCTGCATTTATTATATTGCCTCAGAGAACATAGTACAGCCAGTTAGATCCACTTTGTGTTAATATCTAAGCCAACTTAAACATTAAAAGTTAAACATAGTTCTTTTCCTGCCTTCTGAAAAATCTCATCAAAATATTTATGACCATTTACAGTTACTTTCCTATAATGACTGGAGATTGGGTTTCAGAAAGTCTGTTTTTTTTCTGATGTGGAACAGTGCTAGGAGAAACTGAATTCAAGTGCTCACCTTTTCTCTACTTGGAATCTTCTGTCCCAGTTCTGTTTGAGCTTTAGAGTCAATGACCTTCACATGAAACAATTCTATAGTAGGTGATGATAGTTTAAAATAAAACCTCCCCACTCTTTTCTACTCAGTGGATTAGCACATAGATTTCAAGTTCTCAGTAATCCATATATTATGAGTCAAGTGTCATGATTCATGTCCTAACTTTGAAAACCACTTATTGGAGCTATTGATATTATTGGAATTATTGATATGTGAGAGGTGTCATAAATAAATATATATAAAATCATTGTATATATCCTCTCAAGATTTTCTATCATTAGCATGAGCTGTGTAGAGTGATGGGGGAGAACTAAAGGCAATTAAAATTTTCTGTTCTAGTCCCTGTGTGACACTTTTATCTCCCAGGTGTATAATTCTCTCTGTTTTAAAATAGCAGTGATCTTTAGGTTAGGCTAGAAGCTAAATCCTAGTGGACATGTCTGTATGAAGCATATATAACTCTGACTTTCAAACTAAAAATAATTTCTAAAGTATGTAAAATCATGTTAATGTTTTTCTGCTTATTTAAGGCTTGGGGAAACAATGATAAGTAATTGTTATTAAAAATTGGTTCTTTCTTGTGTATTTATTCTTTTCAAAGTTTCTTAAAGGATTTCAGTGAAAGGTATAAAGAAAAACATGCTGGCATAAGTAAATCTGGAAATAAATGGGAATTTGGGAAAATACAATATGAACTATTATAATTATTTCAGAATACATAATAATTTACTAATGGAGCGACCTTTCATCATGGTACATGATGAAAATTCTGAATCCATTATTACCAGAGACTATGAAAATGCACAAAAAATACTTGGTAACTAGTTTTCTTCAATTTGAGAGTTAATGATAAGCAATGTGTTTTATGAAGTAAACAATATGGTAGCAAATAAGAATAGAAAATATCTGTAGTGTTGATGTTTAGCACACTATAAACATGTATAAGTTATGATACATGATATATACCTTAACTGCTCAGAGAAGTAGAAACCAATGAACCAAAGTAACTGAGGAAACTTCCTTCCTTCTTCAGTGAAAATAACCACAGCAGCCTAAGGAAATGTAAAATATTAATTCTGATCAAATCTACTCAACATTTTGTTGCTTATCCCAGGACTTGGGAGGCAGAGGCAGGCTGATCTCTGTGAGTTAGAGGCCAGCCTGGTCTACAAAGTGAGTTCCAGGAAAGTCTGAGCTGATACACAGATAAACCCTGTTTAACAAAAAAAAAAAAAAAGAAAAAAAAAAAAAGACAAAACGTATGTGTAGATCATGCTTTTGTGGTAGAAAATAAAGAAATGCTGAAACAACATGTTTGAGTAAGTAAACGGTAGATAAATTGAAAGAAAATGTTTCCAGTAGCCAAGCTGCAGCTAGTATGTTTACAGAATAAATATATTAGTAATAGGAAACAACTGTTGGGGGAGAGAGAGCCTGCTGCTGGTCCTGGCCATCCTGCTAGCTTACACCCAAAATAATCACACAGAAATTGTATTAATTAAATTACTGCCTGGCCCATTATATCTAGCCTCTTCTTGGCTGACTCTCCCATCCTGATCTAACCCATTTTCACCAATCTGTGTATCACCACTAGGTCATGGCTTACCGGGAAAGATTCTAACCAGCGTCAGTCTCAGGCAGGAGCTTCATGGCATCTGCCACACTGCTCTTCTTCCCAGCATTCAGTTGGATCTACTCCACCTATCTAAGTTTTGCCCTATCAAAAAGCCAAGTCAGTTTTTTTATTCAACCATGAAAGTAACACATAGACAGAAAATCCTCCTACACCTATTCCCCTTTTTCTGTTTAAACAAAATGGAAGGCTTTGACTTTAACATAGTAAAATTACATATAACAAAACAGTTATCAAGTAAGAATTACAGTTACAATGTTTATATCTACTTTATCTTTTATCATAACTAAGGAAAACTATATCTATAAATTCTTCAACTCAATCAAAGACTCCAGAAGGTTATAATATTACCTAAGTAAACAGGAAGTGCATTGTAAGCAACTTCCAAATCTCTAGAAATGACAGAGACATCTCACTGCCTGTACAGTCACTCAAAGTTCTCATGTACCGTTGGGCATCCATCTTCAGCCTACAGGCCCATAGTATCCAGCAGACTTTTCCATGAAACAAGAAATTTCAAAGATAGTTCAGTCACTTTTTTCTGTGTCCTGCAGAATGTCTCACAGACTCTTTCATGAAGCAGGAACTCTGAAGGACCATCTCACCATTAGGCAAGCTCAGCTGTCATCTCTCTGTGGGTACTGCATATCCAGTGAAGCAGTCAGACAAGAGCAGTTTCTTCCACAAATGGCTATCCAACTCTATAAGGAGCCTCTTCGAAGCCCATCTTCCTCTTGAAGTAGATTGGTGCTGCCAGGAGCACACATGTCTCATTGTCATGAAATGTCCTAACTTATTAAAACATTTTAAATGCCATATTCTGTAGTCTTTGAAAGATATGAAGAATGCCTATCTAACTGAAATCAACAAAGAAAACAATTAATACCTATGAATCCAGTGGTTTACATAAATAAGTAGAGGGAAAAACAAAACTTATACCACAGAAAGACCTCCGATTAATTATCTAAATGCTATTCTTTCAAATAAAATAAGTGAGTGGGGTAGTGGTGGTACATGCATTTTATTCCAGGGCTTCTGAGGCAGGGGAAGGCAGATCTCTGCATTTAAGGAAGCCTAGCCTACTGAGTAAGTTCCAGAACAACCAGAATACATGGAGAAACAGTGTTTTGAGAAAAAGTATATTAGATAAATAGATAGATGGAAGATAGATAGATAAAATAGAACAATTAGCATAATGAAATTATCCATCCTCCATATAGACTATTCTATCTATTTCATTCTTTTCTCTTTGTTTGTCTGCTTTCTCATATGTGATAACAAAAATCTTTATCTATAGCACACTGTATTCTTTACCATACATACTATGTCATACATACCAGAAAACTTTCATATTCTTATTTATAACTATGTATTCATAGGAACATTCCATATTCCCCACTCAATCAGCTTGGGACCACTGATTTATTTTTATCCAGAAGCTTTACTATTTTAGTGTCTTATCTGATTGATAACATAAAGTGACTGTACTTATTTGATTGAGCATAATGCCTCTCATGTCTATTAGGATCTATACATGTCATTGGAAGTGGCAAGAAATGTTACCAAGAATAATAAATTCCTCACAAGACTAAGGAGAGTGGATGGTTATTTTAACACTTAAAAATTGAAAAAAGAAACATTTTGAAATAATAAAAATATGTATCTTTCTGAATTTATTTTCATACTACTTTTAAAAATAAGCTATATTTAATGTATTATTCAGAATTCACTGACATAATTTTGAGATAAGAATTATAATAATATTTTAAGTTAAATTTACTTTGGCTCATTTTATATTGTTAGATATGAGGCTTTCATTTACTTTAAGATGATCATTATTCAACTTGATAGAATCTAACCCATAAATTTTAAAGAACAAAGTCATGAGAGAATGAAGGATGATACACATTGTTCATTAATAATGACACCTTACAAACAGACATGTGATCCAATACAAGGCTTAGTTCTAAACCACCCATTTGCACTGAGAAGAAACAACCTTACTACCATCTGTGTGATGATGCAGTGATGAGCCTGAGAACCAGATATGGTAGGACATGCATAAGACCAAACCATTTAATTTGTCACTAAAATGTTAGAAAGTAGGTCGAGTCAAAAAGACTTTTCTGGTTGGAAAGGCTTCTGGAGTGAAGATAGGGATAAAGAAATGAACTTGGAATTATTGCAATTCTAGGGACTGTTTAATCCAACAAGACAGGTACCTTTCTAGTAGGCCTTAATAGTTATTAAAATGTCATGTTAAACTGATAAGAACAGATACTACACTTGATCTTAGCCAAAAGGCTGAGTAGCTTCTACAGCCCCTTTGGATATCAGTATGGCCAGTTCTCAGAAAATTAGGAAACAACCTTTCTCAAGACCCAGTAATACCACTTTTGAGTGTATATACAAAGGATGTTCAATCATACCATAAGGACATGTGCTCAACTATTTTTATAGCAGCATTGTTTATCATTGCCAGAACTTGGAAACAACCTAAATGTCCCTCAATCAAAGAATGGATAAGGAAATTGTAGTAGATTTATACAACAAAGTACTACACAACCAAAAAAATAATGACATCTTGAAATTTGCAGGCAAATGGATGGATCTAGAAAATATCATACTGAGTGAGGTAACCCAGACCCAGAAAGACAATATCACATGTACTCACTTGTAAGTAGTTTTTAAATATAAGGCAAAGAAAACCAACCTACAAATCACAATCTCAAAGAACATAGACAACAAGAGGACCTTAAAAGAGACATACATGGATCTAATCTACATGGGAAGTAGAAAAAGACAAGATCTCCTGAGTAAATTGGAAGCATGGGGACCATGGTAGAGGGTAGGAAGGGGAGGGGACAGAACGGGAGGGGAGCAGAGAAATATGTAGAGCTCAATAAAATTAATTAAAAAATAATTTAAACTGAAAATAAAATAAAATGTTATGTATACTATATGTGTATTGCATATTTTATTTAATCATACTTAATACTATTATCATCCATGTGTTGGAAAGAGGGGCCACTCGTACATCTCAGCCCGCCCAGAACCAAAATAACCACACAGCAACTATATTAATTAAAACACTGCTTGGACCCTTAGCTCTAGATTCTTATTGCTAACTCTTACATATTAATTTAACCCATTTCTATTCATCTGTGTATCACCACGTGGCTGTGGCTCACTGGCTAAAGTTCCCAGCGTCTATCTCTGGCAGCTCCATGGCTTCTCTCAGACTTCATGCTTCTTTCTCCCAGCATTCAGCCTAGGTTTCCCTGCCTATCTAAGTTCTGCCTTGCTATAGGTCCAAAGCAGTTTCTTTATTCTTTAATGGTAATTACTGCACACAGAGGGTACTCCCACATCATCCATGAATAAAATGCTAAATTCAAATATTAAATTCTAGATATAGTATAGAGTCACAGTCCTTCATGATAGAATGCAGTACATCATGGTTTTTAAACCTTCAAACTTTTGATTACATTTATTATTGTTAAATAGAATTTGGTAAGTCACACATGTGTCACAGAACATAAACAAATGAATGTGAATAGATACACAAATATTGAATTTTGAGGCATGGTAAAAGGAATATGATGAGCAGAGGTCATTGGAGTATAGAACTTAGTAGACTGAGGGGTTCTTCTACATTTGACAGGAAATAGTTTCTATCGTTACATGTGCTGAAGTTATGCAGTGACAGGGAGGTGACATGACATTGAGATGTTTACATTTAATAGTTCAGGCCAAGTTGATGGCGATGCCAACACTGCTCCATGTTGCTCTTGGAGACTGCTGCTTTTGCAGGAACAGTGCAGTCAGGCTTAAGTGCTAATTCTCTGTAAGGAGGAATATGCAGTCTGGTGCTGCATCTGTGGAAACACAGGAGGGAACACATGTTATCATTTAGAGAAGTCTGTTTGTGTTTGTCTCCTTGGTGCAATTTTATAAGCTTTGAGTGCACGGAAATCAGAAAGAATTCAACCATCACTAATTATATGGCAAGGACTCTCTGCAATACATGCACTTGAAAAATCAGACAAGCCTCTCTATGTACAAAAGAGAAAATTCATGCAGCTGTTGTTACCTGGAAGAGGAGAAGTCATGGAAAGCATGCAACAGATGGACACCATCAAGAGATACTGAGGCTTTATGCCAGGTCAATGATGTTTCAGTAAAATGCAAGTTTTCTCTTTCCTGTTCTCAAGGCACAAACAGAAGCCCCAGGTTATGACACGTAGAAAGGGAATTTAATGCATGCAAGTTTCTTCTCTGCACATCAAAAATATTTTTCTTAAGAATATGTAGTCTGTCAAGACTATCGTGTCTTGGTCTTTACTACTAAAAAAATCACAAGAGTCAATTTTTCATATCGACAAATAAACTCAACTGTATACATTCACAAATATATCATGTCTAAGACTGAGAGCCTATAATGAAGTTTAGGAGAATGCATTAATAATTTAAAAGAGCAAAAATGAGAATATAAATACCAACAAATCAGACTTCTGACATAGTCAAAAACATGACTAAGGAATATTGTGCAAATATGTAATAAAGTATAAAACATATGCGGTTATTTTAGTCGTCAGTATTTTTAATAATTTTAATTCCTTGTGAGTGGGTAATGTCTGATTGCTCATATGTTGGTATATTCCCTAATATATTTCTGCATTATATTTTTATGTTTCCAGTTTTGATAAAATTATTCATGGTAGATATCACATTTTCAGAAATATTTAACAATTCACTTAATTGAAAAACAGAAAGTACATAAAAATAGAAAATATCAAAGACATACAGCCAAATATATATGTACTCCCCCAAATAAGAAAAAGAAATCTTACCAGAGGGCCATGTCCCTAAAGCAGAATATAAAGTTTAATATAAAAATGATCTGAAGAATATATTGAAAGCATTAAGAACAGTGGGTCACACTTGAATGTTTCCCTCCATACATCTGAACCTGAAAAATCTAATGATACTCCCCACTCCTGAATAACCATTACATGAATGATAATCTTGATTAGACATTCTTTGTTGTTTCTGAGTAAAATTTTCCATTATATTCTTCAACAGTGTGTTTACACACATTCATTAGCATACTGAGATCACATACAACTTGGATGGAACTTGCTAAAGTGTTTCTGCTTTATCTAAATACTTCTAACTCCTTTATAGAAAAATATTTTTTCCCATGGCATCTGCAATACCACAGCTAATACTATACTTGATGGTAAAGAAATGAAACTTTTTCACTATAAGTTAATGTACAAAACAAGAGGAACACTATCTACAACTGTATTCAATGATGTATCAAAAGCACTAGAAAACAGCTCAGCAACTTTCCTCAACCCAGCAATACCACTTTTCGGTATATACCCAAAGGTTGCTCAATTGTGCCACAAAGACTCAACTATGTTCATAGCAGCATTGTTTTTCTTTTCTTTTGTTTTTAAATTTATTTATTTATTAAGTATACAGTAGTCTGCTTGCATGCATGCCTGCAGGCCATAAGAGGGCACCAGATCTCATTACAGGTGGCTGTGAACCACCATGTGGTTACTGGGAATTGAACTCAGGACCTTTGGAAGAGCAGGCAATGCTCTTAACTGCTGAGCCATCTCTCCAGCCCCAGCATTGTTTTTCATAGCCACAGCGGTCTCTGGCTCTGGCTCACTTGCTCAATGGTTTCTCCCCTGTACCTGTTCCGGTGGAGTTCACTGTTTCTGGACCAGGCTGCTGGCTCAATTCTGATCCACCAGTGTCCTGGGACTAGATTGGCTCCTGGCTTCTGCTCCCATGGAGCTTGCTTTCTTAGGCCCACTGTCCTAGGGAGATGGTTCAGTCCCACTCCTGTGGAATTTGTTGCCTCAATCCTGCTCCTGCCAAGGTGCAGTTCCTTGCCTCAGGCCTACTTTGGCCTAGGTTACTGGCTTTGATCTGTTTCTGTAAATCCTGGTCTGGATTCACTACTGCAGAGGTCCCTGGCTTAGAGTTGGTCCTGCATAGGTCTCTGGCTCCGGTCTACTGCCTTGGAGTTCCAGGCTCATGTGTGTCCAGAACGGCAGAAGACCTTTCTCCATCTTACTCCCTTAGAGGTCCCAGACTCATGCTCGGACCCACAGAGGTTCCAGGTTCCTGCCTATTCCCTTTGATGTCCCAGAACAATGCCCGGACCCACAGATGTCCTGGCTCAGTCCTACTTCCTATGAGCTCCCAGACTCATGCCTGGCCCTGCAGAGATCTCTGTTTCCTGCCTACTTCTTTGGAGGTCCCAGATTTATGCCCAGTGTAGCAAAGTTCCTGGCTCAGGCCTAGTTCCTGGGAGGTCCTAGACTCACACCCAGATCCACAGCAGTCCTGGCTTAGGTCTAATCCCTTGAAGGTCCCAGATTCAAGTCCAGAGCCTCAGCAGTCTCTGTGCCCAGCACCCATCTTTAGAGATGTTCTTTTCAGCATTTCTGTCCCCAATCTTTCTGAATCTTTATGGGGGATGTGACAGGAAGACAATGTGTGTGGTGTGATTTCTAAAGTGAAATAAAATTTCAATTATAATCTAAAATTAAGAGCAAAATTGAGGATCAGGGAGCTGATTCAGTGGTTAGAAGCACATACCTGATTACCTGAACTTAATCCATGGACCAACTCAGAAGAGAGAGGGTACTGACTCCTATAAAATGTTCTCTGACCACCACACAGGCACCATGGCATGTTCATGCCTGTGCAAACACACATACACACTTGCACACAGACACACACATATGCACACACACACACACAGAGAGAGAGAGAGAGAGAGAGAGAGAGAGAGAGAGAGAGAGAAGAGAGAGGGGGAGAGAAATTACATTTTAAAACAAATAGGCTGAAAATGCCTAGGGGAGAAAAAGACATGAGTTCTAATTGGTCTTCATAATAAAAACCCTGAGCCAGATATCAGGGTAAATGCCAAAAAAATCAAACAGACAAAGGAGGAAGTCCAAGTCACATCTTACCTCACACAACTTCTCAGCCAAAAGGGGGCCAAGTCTGTCTCCTCCTAGCTTTATCACTTCCTCTCTCTACCCAGTGGTATCATTATGATTTGTACCCTCACTGCCTGGCCTCTAATGTTAACCTGTGTCTAGTTTTGCACTCTGAGTTAAAGACAAACTTTATTTGTTAGAATACAAAAAAACATCACCACACATGAAATTTTCCCTCACTTTTGTATTAACCAACCATAAAGCCCTATATGAAGGCTCAATTTCAACTAGTAGGTAAATTGTCATGTATAAGTCTGAGGACCTGACTTTGGTTCCTCAGAGTCTATATAATAAGATGGATATGATAAAGCTGCCTCTAATCTCTGTATCTGCAGACACAGTGAGAAAACTCCAGGAGCCCATCTAGACAACGAATGAGCTCCAAGTTCAGTGAGAAACACTGTCTCCCAAGTAAATGGAGGAAGACACCTGTCCTTTCCTAAGTAATAATCTATGATACCTGTACTGACGATTGCAAAAGATTGAGTTTAGTAAATCTGCAACATGTGAAAGTGAAAGGATAATGAACAGACAGCAGGTAGACAGCAAAACATCCTCGAATCTGGAACTTGCAACATCTTTCAGAAGTGCCTAGGCAAGCCAAGTTGAAGCAGCAAACTGGAGTTCCTAAGCTGCAGGCCTAGGCAGAGCACAATATATCCTTTGGTGAGGCTGATAGGTAAAAGACCAAATACAAATATCAAATAGAAAGAAAAGCATCAACAACTTGGGTGTTTACAAGATCTGACAGAAACGGCTAGAGAGGCCTTGATGTCCATCATGCTAGAATTCCTGATCCAGATGTCCCTATGAGACATTCTATACGAAAAATCTTCCAGTGGCTCCTTTCCATTAGGGGCATTTTTGTATCATGGGATAAGGAATAGCAACCATGGTAGAAAGTGCTTTATTTTGTAGCTGTTCTAAGATGCCCATTGTTTTAGTACCCTTAGCTATTTTCTGTTCTTCCTCTTTCTCTCTCTCAGCCTAAGGGAACTAGCTTGCTCTTGGACAAGGAGTTTTGGAGGACAGGAGTTGAACAGTTTCAATTGTGAGACCAGGGCAATCCATATAGTTCTTAGAATCTACTCTCAGCAAGCTCATGACAATTTGCCAGAATAATGTCCAACTCTGGTTTTTACACATACACTGTACACATATATGCACATGTACACACACAAATACACACAGTGCATACACACAGAGAAAGGAAAGATTTCAAGCAATTAGAGGCATAGATCAGAATCTTATGGTACCAGCTGAGATTTATATGTTATTGTGTCTAAGAAAAATTGGATCAGGGATATATGAATTATAATATAAATAAATGCAATTTTTAAAAATAAACAAACAAATAAATAAGTAAAGACAAGAGGTACTCAGGAGGTAAGAGTAAACTAGTGAGCTGGAAAAAAATCCAAGAGCTCCTCAGTAGCCCTAGACCATAGGTTAGTTATATCCTGTATAAAATATTTACAGAGCAAAAATAAAAATCTTCCATGAATTCTCCGTCCCTTGTATATACCCTTGCTAGGAAATGATTTCCAGTGTTTCTACAAACTGGTATCTTTATTTTATCTATCTATCTGTCTATCTATCTATCTATCTATCTATCTATCTATCTATCTATCTATCATCTATCTATCTATTTATAATACCTTCTTTTCATATTTTATATAGCTATCCCCATTTTCACTCCTTCCCCTCCTCCCACCTCACCTTTTCCCCACACCTCTCCTCCTCAGAAACAGTAAAGCTTCCCATGAGGAATCACCTAAGTCTGAGACATCACTTCGAGGCAGGAGCAAAGCCCTCCCCCATATATCTAGGTTGATACAGGCAAATCTTTGTTCCATACTCTCAAACTCTGCTCTCCTTCCTACACTTTCCACCAAGAGCTGTGATACAAGAAATCTTTTGGGAGAGTTGAAGAGTGATGATCAGTCTTCTGTTACTTATGTGTTAATGAATGGTGCTTCCCCTGTCTGAGATGTGCTACAAAACTCTCTATCTAATTCGTCTGTCAGTGAGAGAGGACACTTTGGATTTTGTAGAAGGACTTGATTGGGATCTTGTATCTATCACATAGAGCTTAGTTTGAAACTGCCATATGACCTAGAAGTCAAACTTTAAGATATAAAGTGTAAAACAATGAAACACGGTTACACCAGTTAATGACAACCAAGGGAGAGTACCAGGAACATACTGGTCAAGTTTATCCCAGAAAATTCCATCTTATATACCTTGCTCTCAGATATTTGATCAGTTGGACTGTTAAGAAAATATGCTGGTGATTAAATGATGATTAAATACCCATAGATTAGTGCTGGTTTAAGTCTTCGTCAAAATAGTTTCTTTTGACTGTGAGTGGCAGTTAATGCAGAGACTCACTTGTAATTGAAGTTCTGGGGATAAAAGTGAGTGTTGTACCATAGACAGGAAATCTGGTTCAGCCCTACCAAAGCAGAACACTTCAGAAGAGGAAACAGAAGCAATATAACACCCAGAAGATGGGGAGAAATGCTGTAAACAGTGTCTTCTGGGCATAACCTGACACTCATAAACTCAGGGGAACTGGTAATTTGCATAAGATTAGATTTTTCAACATTAAATCATGAATATGTAGGTGAGAAGTTCATGCTCTCTCATAGTTCACTAAGAGACTAGTGAATTAATAAGTAATAAGAAGGGGATTAATAAGTACTGAGAAGGAATTGGGAATCACTTTTTTCAGTTCTGTAGCTATTCTTATTTTCTGTTCCATGAGCACAATATGTAGCCCTCCACCTATGCTCATGCAATCAACCACTATTAAATTCAGTGAGTCACATAAAAAAAAGTTACATAAAAGGAGAAAGAAGGGGACTTCTGGGAAAAAAAGTTTCAGCAAGAGAAAAAGAGGTTGAGAAAATGTAATATAAGAGTGGGTGAAAGTGATCAAATTCATTATGTATTGTATTAAATCACCATAGAATAAAAAAGAATACAGTAATATACCAGTGAATGTTTCTGAGGTAAAATCAATGGTGGAATAGATTAAAAGGGAAATAGTATGAGGTTGCGATCACTAAGTAGCACAAGTGTACTGCCCCCAATGAAATGTTCCAAAGAGCACAAAATGTAAACTAAATTTCGTGGGCATGTTAGTAGCCCATACTCAGAGTTTTATGAGGAAGTCTAAAAGCTGTGAGTCATTGTGACATTATTCTGCTCTTTCTAATGTCTAATCCTGTTTCTAGTGGTTAAGGTTGTTATTGATCAGTATTACTATAGATCATTGTGTTGCTTGCTTCATTCTTGCTGGTGCTTGAGACCATACTGATGCCCATAACTTAACTACATCCCCTTTGTTCTTAAGGTCAATTGTGACTGCGTAGAATTACTCACTCTACTTCTACAACTTAAGCCATCAGCCGGGATGCATCAAGGTCTAGGTGAAAATGTTTCTTCCCTTGGAAGCACTGAAGATATTTCCGTCTGTATTGACCCCCCAAAAAACAGACACACACACACACACACACACACACACACACACACACACACAGACATCTTTGAGGAATTAACTTTGGGTAATATACAATTTCTGGGGTTTATATATCCTCTCTAATCAAGAAGACTGATGTTTTCACAAAATTGCAGGCTTCTTTGAAGGTGTTCCAGTATCTAGGGGCAACTTCCAAAACATTGGTTATTACAGTAAACTCTCATTGATTTAGGCCTCCATCTGTAATTGTTGATTTCTCAGAAAGTACACCAGAATTGAATATGAAGTGTGGTTTAGCATTCAGTTGTGCAACACTTGACTGAAGCTCAGGAAGAACAAAGATTTAAATAATCCTTGACTCTGTCAAGACCAAATTTCCTAATTAGAAACTCAGTAGAGAATACAAGCAATTATAATGATAAAACAGAACATCTTTGCTATTTAAGAAATTTTCATAAACATATACTATTTCTAAATTTCTACTTCCATAAACATTCTTGTGACATGCTTACCCTTTGGGTGTGTCTTAATCTCCATTTCCATGTTTGAACAATCTTTGATATAGGAGAATATCTCAGAGTAAAATCCATTCTAAAACTCTAAAGCCATTTCCATTACTCTATCACATTGGATATGTATAGATAATTTTTAAATGATAAGATAGATGGTGTAGAAAAGTAATGACACAAAAGGCAGCCAGATGGAAGACAGCATAGTAGATGAACTAATAATATAAGAATGGAAGTGTTTGCTACAATGTACATATTCTTGGGGGAACATGTTTCCACTTTGGACCATTTGTTTACAATGAAATCATCACCATAATTTCATGACTGGATAACAGAAAGAGATGACAAACAAGTTGCTCCCACAGAGCTATCTATCTCTGATTTCCAAACAGGATTTACCAGACTCTTCAAAACACTCTGAGCTATCAATCCAGGAGAGAGTGTTCTAGCCTTGATTGCATAAGCCTCAGGAGACTTGATTCTTCATAAGTGGGTATGAAGCTCCTTGGGCTAGATCACTGTTCAGCTCATAAAATGGAAATGTGAGTTCTAGAGTTCTAGCCATTGCACTTTGGAAAACTGGGGTCATGTTTCCAGGTATACAGAACAAGTATTTGGACGCCTCTCACTATCAATCATCAGTCTATGCTCCTCACACAATAACAGGTAACATACAGGAATTCCTGATCATTAGGGAACATATTTCCCTTTGATCAATAGGAAAATCCAGTGAGCAAATGAATCACAGAATATTATGGTATCTGAACAAGAACAAAAAACAGAAACTTTCAAGGTGTTTGGTTAACAGTGGGAGGATGTGGAGGACTCATTGGCATTGAGACTGTTCAGTTATGAATAGAATTTATAAAAGTAAATGCTTTCAGTTCTCACCTCTGAATATTACTGTGTCTCTTCTAACATTCTAACTTTTCCTAGAGGGATGCGGTGACTCATGTTAGCCCAGCTGTTATCTTTAGAGATGTTCTTTTTAGCAGCTCTGATCACAGCCTGTCTGAGTCTTTATGGGGAATGTGATAGGAAGACAATGTGTGTAATGTGATTTTTAAAGTGAAGTAAAATTTCAACTATAACTAAAAGCAAGATCAAAATTCAAGACAAGGGAATTGGCTCAGCACATCCCTGATCATCTGAATTTAATTCCTGGACCAACACAGAAGAGAGAAAACTGACTTTCATACATTGTCCTCTGATCACCACTCAGGCACTATGGCAAGTACATGAATGTGCAAACACACATATACACACACAATCATACACAAACTAAACGTAAAAACATATAGGCTGAAAATAATGACTGTGTAAGAATGAGACACTTTTGGATAAAGCAACCATAAGAGCCCTATTAGAAGTGTTAATTCTCCCTAGTGGAAGAGGCTCTCTTAGGAAGCAAATGCAAAGAGAGAATGGATGTTTCTATAGATTTCAAGTACAGACAAGGAACAACACGAGAAAATGAATTTTTTTGGTGTATTTAAAGTCAACTTTATAGCCAAAGGTCATATTTTCATTTTATAAATATATAAAATTTACTTTGGCATTCAGAACAGTATAAAGAAATCACACCGCATCTATATCCATCATGGGCCTTACCAATGTCTCAGTTAAACAGTTGGGTTTCCTCTGGTCAGTACAAGTTGCCTGACTGCTAGGCACCTGTCAAGGCCGGAGACATCTTGGAAAACTTTTGGCCAGGTAGCAGATTTGGCAGGAATCCCAGAGGCACACCTGAGAGGAACAGAACAGGGGCGTGGATCTGACAGGCAGACCAGTGTTGGGAAGGCCACCTTGGCCCTGTTGAAAGATTCCAACTTTTATAAATGACTCAGCAATCCTTGGAACACAGAATGAGTATCCACTAAAGTGCATGTGCTTGTGTGTACAATGACCATTATTGTACTACACTATTAACGGAGTAGCAAGTAGAAAGGCTCTTAGTTTCCTAAGCTGTCTACTCTACTTTTGACTTACAAAACCTGCTCCCTTAGTTCTGTCCCTTGTCTTTTTCTACACATGACACTGTATTTTTAATTTCAACAAAAGAAGTTTATATGTAAGTTGCTTTCACCACTTCTTTGTTTAATGCTTGAATTGCCCTAATTCCTTTAGACAGATAGAGAAAAACACAAACCAGCACAGATTCTATTAGATCTGGGGACCTTTCTCAGTACACTAGCTCTCAAATCTGCAGTGACATATTCTAAGGAGGATGTGATATAAGTCCAATTAATTATTTTATATAATAAAAATAAGGAATGATTAGAGAGGAAGAAATAGTCTTCGTCAGGGAAAAACACAGTGATAGGTTATCTAACATCAAATACTCAGCCTTGAAACCACATACAATTAATATATACAGACTGAACTGGTTGGCTGTAATATATATGTGTGTGTGTGTGTGTGTGTGTGTGTGTATGTGTACATATGTATATGATTACACACATATACATGTATGCATGTAGCTAGAATGAAGAAAGATTCTAAGAAACTGAATTAGAAAAAGAAGAAGGGTATGAGAGAATTAGTCTGGAGAAATAGAAAGGGAAATTGATGTGATTATATTACATTCTCAAAATAATAAATAGTAAAAATATGTTGACAACAGTTGGTGGCACTGGATAGCAAATTTCACCTTTGGATGGAATGAATATATAATAAGACAGAAAATTATCCAGTACACTCTGTTAAATTACTCTTTCTTAAATAGCAATTCAATAAATTCCATTTAAAAATGTATAAGGATCTGGACAAAATAATATTTGCCTTTAATATCATCATTGGAGAAAAAATAGCAGAAGTAGCTCTGTGAATCTGAGACCAGAATGATCTAAGTAAGAGTCAGGGCTATACAGTGAGATCCTGCCTAGAAGAATGTGAGTAAGATCAGAATTCTTATATACATTTAACATTAAACGACTGGAAAAACAGCAAGTATTCTGTTTTTGATTTACCCTCCTTCTCTAAAGAAAATAAATAACATTATGTGGATATCTGGACTAAGATCCAGCACATTGTTGTCCAAAATTAAAATTTCAAAAAATTGCTTTATAAAATTATTAGAGTCATTAGACTATGTGAATGCAGGTGAATTGATAGATAATGTGTAGAACACATAATAGCAGTACAAAACAATTGGTTTAATGAAATAATGACATGATACTTTGGGATTCTCTTTCTATTTATAGTTCATTCATATTAGGTAGAGCTATTGGGCTTTTACATTTTTGATAATAATAAAATCTACTTTTTAAATTTTAAAGAACAAAAGCAGTCAGAATAAATCTAAAACACATTGCTTCTTAGTAGTGAACAAAACTTGGAACTAGACATGTAATTCAACACAGGGCTCAGGTTTAAACCACCCATGTTGGCCCTGAGAGGAATCATCATTACTACAGTCTGTGTGATGTTGTAGTAGTGGGCTTGAGGAGAACCAGGTGTGATGGAAAAAATGCATAAGTAGTAACCATTTGCATTTGTGCCTGAAGTGTTGGAAAGTAGGGAGAGAGAGTAAAAAAGACTCTCCTAGGTGGTTGTTTTTTATTCTTTTTACTATTTGGATTTTTGGGGTCCCACTACCCAGCTCCCAAATAACCCCCCATACACAGAGTCTTATTTTATAAATGCTTGGTTTTAGCTACACTTGTTTCTAGTTAGCTTTTCTTATCATAAATTATTCCATCTATCTTTTGACTCTGGACTTTTATCTTTTTCTATTTCTGTGTAACTTTCTTTAATTCTTTCTCTATGGCTTCTTGTGTAGGTGGGTGGCTGCTCCTGATGTCTTCCTCTCTTTGCTCACTCTTGCCTTGCTTATCCTCCCAGATTCCTCCTTCTATTTTTTCTCTCTGTCTGCCAGCCCCACCTATCCTTTCTTCTGCTTTGCTATTGGTCATTCAGCTCTTTCTTAGGCCATCAGGTGTTTTAGACAGGCAAGGAACAACAGGTTTACAGAGTTAAACAAATGCAACATAAATGAATGCAACATACCTTTGCATTATTAAAACAAATGTTCCACAGCATAAAGAAAGCATACATATAAACACATATTAAAATCATATTCTACAGCAGTCAAAAAGATTTTCTTAGATGGCAAGGCTTCTGGAGTGAAGACAGGGATATAGAAATGAACTCAGAATCATTATGATTCTAGGGACTGTTCCATTCAACATGATGGGTACCTCTCTAATGGCCTTACTAATTATTTTTTAATTAGTTTTATTGAGTATCCATTTTTATCCACTCCCCTCCCTTCCTCCCTACTCCCCTTGTACCTTCTCCCATTTTCCACATGCTCCCAATTTACTCAGGAAATCTTGTCATTTTCTACTTCCCATGTTGGTTAGATCCATGTATGTCTCTCTTAGGGTCCTCTTTGTTATCTAGGTTCTCTGGGATTGTGAACTGTAGACTGGTTTTACTTTGCTTTATGTCTGAAAGCCAGTTATGAGTGAGTTGACATTATATTTGTATTTCTGGTTCTTAGTTACCTCATTCAATATGATGTTTTCTAGATCCATCCATTTTCCTGCAAATCTCAAGATGCTATTATTTTTTCCACTGTCTAGTACTCCATTGTGAGTACTTACTAGTTATCATGAATACTGTATGTGCATTGCATATTTTATTTAATCAGCATGCTATTATTTTAAATAAATGATATGCTAAATTCAAATATTACATTCTAGATACAATATATATTGCACTCCTTCATGGTTTTTAATCATTCAAACTTTTGATTATATATTATTTTTAAATGGTATTTATTAAATCATACATACATCACAATTCATAAACAACTGAATGTTAATAGATATACAAATATGGGATATTGAGGGATTATAAAAGGATTATGATGAGTAGAGGTCATTAGATTATAGAAATTAGTAGTCTGAAGAGCTCTTCTACTTTTTACAGGAGAATAGTTTCTTCCTTTACATGCACTGATGTTATGCAGTAACATGGAGGTGACATGACATTAAAATGTTTCCATTAAATATTTCAGGACAAGCTGATGGCAACACCAACACTTTTCTATGTTGTTATTGGAGACTGCTGCTATTGCAGGTAAAATGCAGTCAGGTTGACGTGCCAATGGTCTGTACAGAGGAATATGCAGTCTGGAGCCATATATGTGCCAACACAATATGAGAAACACACGTCATCATTTAAAGATGTCTGTCCATGTTTGTCTCCTTGGTACAAATTTGTAAGGCTTTCAGTGTACAGAAATCAGAATGACTTCAACCATTACCAATTATATGGCTAGGACTCTCTGAAATACATGAACTTGCAGCATCAGAGAAGTCTCTCTAAGGACAGGAAAGAAAATTTATGCAGCTGCTGTTACCTGGAAGAGGAGACGTTATGGCTCAGTAAGCCTGCACTTGGGACCGGGAACCTCGCCCAACCAGCTTCCGCAGATTCATCTGGACCCTGGTAAGTGGGCCCCAGCCCGTCCCCGAGGCCTTCTAGCAACTTAGGGCTCCCCTCTACTGGCTTTGCTGCTTATCCCAACCCTGCTCGCCCCTGGGCATTCCTTCTCATCTGCGTGGTCCCAACTGCACCCGAACTCAGCCTATCCGGGCTGAAGCCTTGGGGGAAGGGCGAATCCCCTGCTAGAGGGCCTCCTTTATCCCACGGAGCTGAGCCGAGCAGAGCACACATCTCTCAGTAAGCCCGCCTTTGGGACTGGAAACCCCTGGGCAAGGAAGGAGCACAACCAGCTTCCGCAGATTCATACAGACCCCAGGACCAAGCAGAGCCGAACAGAGCAGAGCAGGGAACTCTCAGAAGAGATGGGCAGGCGCCAATCAAAGAATTCGTCCAACAACCTGAAAAGCAACATGATAACACCAGAATCCAGCGATTATGGAACAGGAAAGCCCGAGCAACCTATCCCAGATGAAGGAGAAGAAATTGACTTTAAACGTAGCTTTATGAAAGTTATAGAGTCCTTTAAAGAAGAGGTGAAAAACTCCTTTATTGAAAGGGATGAGAAAACTAACAAAAAGTTAGAAGAAATGAATAAATTCCTCAAAGATACCCTAAAAAACCAAGAAAAAGCAATCAAACAGGTAACTGAAACAGTTCAAAACTTGAAAACTGAAATGGAGGCAATGAAGAAAACACAAACCGAGAGATGGCGGGAAATGGAAAATTGGATACACGAACGGGAACCACACAGACAAGTATAACCAACAGAATACAAGAGATAGAAGAAAGAATCTCAGATGCAGAAGACACGATAGAGAAAATAAACTCAGTGATAGAAGAAAACAACAAATCCAACAAATTCGCAACACAAAACATCCAGGAAATATGGGACACCATGAAAAGACCAAATCTAAGAATAATTGG
>PVIU01014618.1:0-51230 GCA_004026605.1 Ondatra zibethicus | reverse complement strand
TTTTTTTTTTTTTTTTTTTGTGGAATTAAAAGGAACACTGTGACTTATAAAAGCAAAGAATAAACTGGTTATTGCCAGGGTTGGTGTGAACTGGAAGATAAAATAGGGATGTTGGTCAAAAGATACAAAGCTTTATTTAGCATAAGTTATGGAAAGCTATGTGACTACAGTTAATAACAAAATTTTATATTATTGAAAATTGGTGGTAATATATTATAAATGTTTGCACCACAGTCTTGCTGTGTGAGGTGACAGATATTTCAATTAGACACATATATGAACATTATGCATATTGCAAACATGTACAAACTTTATAGTTTTAGCTTTAAAAAGCTGAGGAAAATGGATTATTATTATATTCTCTTAATTCTTATGATTGAGAGAATTAACTTTTGGTTTGTCCTCTGACTTCCACACACATGCTGTGGCACACTCAAACCCCTTTATACACACAAAGACACACAATAAATTAAACAAACAAATAAATAAATGTAATTAAAACAAAATTCACACACCTTTAATCACAGCACTTGGGAGGCAGAGGCAGGTGGATCTCTCTGAGTTTGAGGCCAGCCTGGTCTGCAAGAGCTAGTTCCAGGACAGCTAGGACTGTTTACTCAGAGAAATCCTGTCTTTAAAAACCAAAAAAAGAAAAAAGAAAAAAAGGAAAAACCTCTAAAATCAAACTGATCTGTAAGTATAGTAATTCATGTGAATTTTCTGAGAAAGAAAATATTTAGAGTGGTCAGTATTCAATCTTTATATATGTATGTCAGGATGATGCATGCCCATAATATGTCCACAGGTAGGAAGATTGTGAGCACAAAGTTAGCTTGGGATACAGTTAAGTCTAATCTCAAAATAAAAAGGAGATTATGTATAATTATTAAGATTATTATAATTAAAGCTTTTGGCTATAGGAGAAACCCTTGGGAAACAAGTCATGGAACTGAAAATAGTTTTTTATGAATTATATATTGGTGAATAAAGTAAATGTGTTCATGCAAGTAGCCACATTGGTGAAATGTTGGAGATCAAAGTGCTGATAGAAATTTTATTGTGATTATTATCTTACCATGAAATTTGTCATACTATAATATAATCATATTGAACATGAAGCAATAATCTCTAAACATGAAACTTTGGTATGATCCACAAAAGCATGTTCATGTCTGACATTGTACCAGATAATTTTGTGATATTATACTAAATAGTTTTGTGTTAATTTTAGACAATTTATCTTACCAAAATAAAATCTGAAGACTTAGTAAATGAAGGAACACCTTTGCAAGAATTTTACTTAATAACCTGCTTTGATTATTTCAGGACCATCTGTCCTTAACTTTGGTAATATTTGTGTGAAATCTACAAATACTCATCAACTTCACATTGTTAATATGCTGCCAATGTATATATTGCTACAGTTAGATATTAATTTGGAAGAACTTCAGAAAACCAAGCAATTTTCCTATGTGATTCCACCTACATCTAGTACATATATTTCAATGGTATTTGAGTCTTCTACTAATGGAAAATTTTGGAAGTAAGGTTTATTTCTCAGTTTTTACTTACTAGAGTCATTTATGGTATTAATTTACTTCAATAACTGTAACATAGATTGTATTTTATCCCAAAGTATAGGAAGTGTATAATATGCCTCATTTGGTATACTTCTATGTTTATATAGTTCAGTGGTAATCTGATTTTCCCCATCATTATTTTCTAAATCAATTATATATGGTAATCTATAGCATATATACTTCATATGTATATGAAGTCTTTAATTATAAATAGGTACTGTGCTATCTGTTAAGTTTGGAAGTTTCTACTCTGTTACAGGTCATTCACCTTTAGAATTAACAACATACCTGGTGGACATATCTTAGTGATGGCTGTCGTCATGCCTGTAAAACTTGAACTGTCTTCCAATGAGATTGTGTTGAGACCCCAAACCTTCTTGTTGAAAACATGTTTTCGGGAGACAGTCAGGCTATATAATCATCTGAATCATCCTGCCCAATTTGAATGGAAACCAGTAACTGCGCTGAGAGGAATTGCATTTACTATTCATCCAGCCAAAGGTAATCATATATTTTGTTTTTATTTAGAAATTCATTCATTCACTCCTGAATTCAGGCATTAATAACTTACTGATCACTTAGTATGTACTTATGACAATAGCATAGAAGTAAACTTGATACTATCATCAAGAGCATTTATTTTTATATGTGTAAATATGACTTGAAAATAAGGATTCTGTGTTGAAATTCTAAGAGAAACACATAATAAGAGATAGAGATGAAGATGAAGAAGTTCTTGGTTAACTATATGGCTTAACAAGTTAGAAATTTACTAGGCAAGATAGGAAGATAGATACTCAGAGAAAAAATGATGGTGTAGTGTTTAGATCAAAGGCAAGATTAAATTTTAGGGTTCTAAGACCTCTAAGGCTGTCAAATTATTGATTAATATCCACTGACACTAAATGTAATATGAATATATATTTGCTTATGAAAACTATCATACAATATGAATCAAATTAGCACATTGTATGGTTTAAATTTATGCAGTATTTTTCAGTTAATTATTTAAAATCTACTAGCTTATTCACATCTGAGTATTATCAAGTCTATTATCTTCCTTTGTGTTTAAGCACATAGCTGAGTCCCTCAATCTATACAATGTATGACATTAGCCATTGAAGATACTCCTAAAAAAGTCACTGCTTTTTATAGTTTTAGTATAATTATAGGATGATTTAAAGTAACTTACGTTTTATTAGATTTTGAATTATTTTAAATTAATTATAGCTAGTCATAAGTACAATTAATAAAATAAATTCAATGCAATTACAAACTTAAGACTGTCATTTATTAGGAATACTAGTATAAGCCAGTCTGAATTACTGCTTTTGATGGGGCCCTGAAATAGTTACCCATCCATTTAAATTTGAGTATGTTATTCCTTACAAACTCATAATTTCATGTAATTTTTTTATTATGCAAACTCAGTAACTTCTAAACTGTGATTTTTCTAGTAGCCTATCATATTTTGCAAAAATTATTGTGTTGTGCTGTGAGGACCTTATAAGGACAGAAGCTATAATTTAAAAAATATATTGAAAGTTCCCAGTTGATCAATACTACCTTTTCATTCTATGTGCTTATACTTCTGCAGTGAGATGGGAAGATCTGAATCATTGCATCTGCACTGACTTACTGGGCTGTTTTATAACCAGCTAAAGTCTAATGCTCCATGAGTGCCAAGTAAAATAAAGACTAAGACTGATCTTAGCTTCTCACTTATTAGTTTTTCCATGAGCGATTTCCTCTACCTACTTTCTTCACCTACATGTGTACCAGACACAAGAGTTCTTCCTGCTCTTACAGAGCCCACAAGTTTGCTTCCCGGAAGCCACATGGTTCATCAAGTGTCTGTAACTCTGTTTCAAGATGATCTGACACCCTCTCCAGAACGCTGCAGGCTCTTGAATGCATGTGGTACCCACACATATATACTCAGGCACACATACATACACATAAAATAAATATTTAATATTAAGTGTATGTAAAACTATAATTCTCACAAAGGATGGTAAAAATATAAATGGATAGATATATGATTGAAAAATTCTTATTTTTGAACTTTTTTATTTGAAAATATTGCCAGCTTATCATATATCTTGATATTTATTTCTATTTTCCACTCCTTTCTCTTCTTTCTTCTACCTCTTAAATTTTCTCCTCATTCTTTTTAGTTGTAATTTAGGAACAATTGTTGTTTAGAATGTAAATTGTTATGTTTCCGATTATATAATAGAAAAATAATATTTATTTTCTTGTGATTACCAGTCCTTTCCTAATTATTATTTTAATACAGTTTAAAACTGTTCATAGTAGAGTGTTATAAATTAATCTTAACATTAAACTTTATTCATTGGTATTGCTAAATTTTAAAAGTGAGAAAAGAGCTTTCTCTTTAATAAGGTTAGATAGAATTCAAGGATAAAGCTGTTGCAGTGTCTTAATAGCCTGGAGTTATTTAGCAAAATCACAGTATAATTTTATTTTATTGATTCTTCTCAAATTCATTTGCAAAAAGCGTATTTTAAACTGCAGTGTTGGTAACACTGACTTCTACTGAGAAAATAGAGAAGAATGAGAACATATTTCTATCTATTTCAGAGATGCTCCATAAGCCCTTTTAATTTATTTCTACAAGGATATGACAGTTTTAGATTAGCTGTGAGTAGTCTGGCTATAGGTTTTGATCAATTCTTTGAGTTTTTATTAATGGTGCTTAAAAAGCCCAGTGTATTATGCTTTTCCAACTTCTGTTATTTCTATTTTAACTATGACTTAATTAGCTGTCCTCCATGGTTTTAGTGGAAATGCAGTGATGACACATAGTTTAAATAAAATAGAAGTAGAATTGCAAAGTTACAAGTGTCTAGTTAAGTTTTACATGGTCTTAAGAATTCTTTGCGAAGGAGATATTGGTGTTTGCTTCTTTTGTTTGTCCATGACTTCTTTCATATGTTTTTAGAAAAACTAATTTTATAGGATGCAGATATTAAAATGTTTAATTCTATACGAAATTTTATTTAAATAATATTAAGTTACTTAAAATATTATAATTTTTAAAAATTGTTTTGTCTAAATTTTAGAAAGCATATAATATTTGTATTAATAATATACATGTTTTCCTCAGAATATGCGTGCAGTAATTACTCAGTTTTATATTTTCAGTGTTTACACTTTTATTCAATTTTTATTTGGCGTCTTGTATATCAAATTTAGTCATATACCCTTCTGCCGTTTTTTGTAAAGTGATGTGAATAATGTAATATTAATATTTGTTCCCAAGACATTGATATTGTTTGAGCTGGTATTTGGATAGCGAGTATTGTAACAAGGAGAAAGTGAGAGTGAAATGGTATTTTCTGAGACAGAGTTCACTACTAGTTTAATTTTTCTATGTTCTTATTTAGTTTATTGGCTTTTTCTTTGCCAGTACAATGACTTAATACTTGAAATTTTCTTCAGTTAATTCACTTGACTCTTTCTCAGTTTTCTTCACTGAGCAACATTCCCCAGCAAATCTCAACACTAATAATACTTGATTATATGCAGTATCTGTTATCTAATTCACCTTTATTTAAACCATTCATATGACTTCTTTTTCTATTATCTGATATGCACAATATTCTTAGAAACTTCATTGTGTTGATTGGAGGGAGGAATTCTTTTCACATAAATACATAAATATGAATTTTAATCTTTTTTAAAAATCTCATTCCTCTTATTTTGTTGTATCATTGAATCTTTGTTGTTTATTTTCGATCACAGCTTTTCCTATTCACTACTTTCTTAAGTATAATTGGGTTACTTTTTCCTGAACACACCTCTGTTTCTTTTATCATCTCTATCAGGACTTTATTTTTTGTTGTTTATTGGCAGTGTGATCTTGACAGACCTCTAGACAGCAAACACTTCTATATCCAAATCTTTCATGAATTATGGTTCATTATTACAATATTGGCCTCCAAGAATACTGAAAGTCTGTTAC
Organism: Ondatra zibethicus; assembly: GCA_004026605.1. NCBI lineage: Eukaryota > Metazoa > Chordata > Mammalia > Rodentia > Cricetidae > Ondatra > Ondatra zibethicus. The sequence goes on along the minus strand of PVIU01014618.1, from coordinate 45,662 downwards.
TTGGTGTTTCTGATTATCTCATACTATATCCATCACTTATATTGAGTTTTCATCTTCCCCTATGTCCATTGCAAATTCAGAGCTCAGTTTTCTTTTTTTTCCTTTTTTATTTATTTTATATTTTCCCTTTATTTTATATACCAAACTAAGTTTCACTTCCCTCCTCTACTCCCATTCCCTCCCCACCCCAACTCTCATCTACCTACCACCCCATCTACTCCTCCTCCATAAGAGGTCAACATTCAATCTCTTCATTTTTTAAGACTGAAAAAGCAAAGCAAAACAAAAAAACAAAAACAAAAACAAAAACTTGCACTGCATGCAAGTCAAACCAACCCCAAACAAAATTTGTTTGTAATGTTCCCTCATCCCCTTTAGTGTCCTGTGTCCTCAAACTTCAGAGGCTCCTTTCTTCCTGAGGAATAATGTCAAACTAATTTTTCCATCAGGTATTTTTGTTTTTTTTGATTAAATTAAATTAAATTATTCATTTTTTGTTGCTCACTTTTATGTCTCTCGCAAATTTTGCCATCTTACAAAGTTCCAGCTCCTCCATGCTTCATGTTAAAACTCACATGCAATACAATGAAGTTTTCTCTATTTTCTTGGAATACTTCACATTTCCCCCCATACCTTCTGTTTTCATTTTGAACTTTTATGCCTCATTTTCTTTTGAAATGATGAATTTCATTTTACACCTAATGTTTCTGATATCACATGGCCTCTCTTACATCATTACTTTTAACTCTATCAGAAGTTAATCTCTAGAATCCATAATAGTAATTCTTCCTTCTGAAAGTGTGATAATTACTTCAGAATATTGAGAAATTAGAGGAGAAATAATTTTGTCAGGGTTCACAAAAAAATTTCTATTGTCTGTATATCTCTAATGCTAACGTTAATTCTGTTGTTTTTCAAACATTGGCATATTTTGGTATACATTTCTATTTTAACCTATGATCAAATCGATTTTAACAAAATTTAGGACTGTGTTCATTTAATAATGTATCGCTTATAATGTCTCTGTTATTTAAATATAGTTTTAGTTGTTATATAATGCCTTCATATTTTACACTATCCTAAATGTTTACAAAATTAAAAATGAAAATGTCTTGTCTTATTTTATCTTTTTCTTTGTAGGCATTGTTGATTCTTATAGCTCATTGGAATGTGAAGTCACCTGGAAGCCAGGTTTTAGTTCTCCGGAGAAGGGAGAATTTATACTTCAAGTCTCTGGAGGAAATACTTTGACACTGAAGTGTACTGCACATGTAATTATTTCTCTTTTTTTAAAAAAGAAAAACATACCAATTCAGGTTCCCACTTGTTCTTCTCCCATTCCCTCCACCTACCCCCTCATCCACTCATCACAAAGAATAAGGCACATTGCTTTGATGAAGGACCAAGGCCCTCTCTACTATATCCTGTACTGTCACACTGGGCAAAACACTTGAATTACTTAACAGATATTCAGCAAACTTGGTGGTACAAGCGTATAGTCCCAGATACTTTATGTTGGTACAGACAGGTTGTTTGTTTCCCGGCTGCCGAGACATGAAATAACACTGAAATTATATTAATTACAACACTACTTGGCTAATGACTCTAGCGTACTCCTAGTTAGCTCTTATATCTTAAATTAACCCATTCCTTTTATATTTTTTGCAACTAGGTTGCAGCCTACCAGTAAAGTTCTGGTGTCTGTCTCCTGTGGCAGCTACATGGCTTCTCTTTGACTCTCTCTGCTCTGTTTGCATGCCTTGCCCTATTCTGCACTGCAATAGGCCTGAAGCAACTTCTTTATTAACCAGTGGTATTCATAGCATACAGAGGGGAATCTCACATCAAATTTGGATGCTGAGATACAAGGTCATAACATGTTAGAGACATACTTTTGCTAAAAAGTGAGTTCAAGATTTATTGATTAATGATATAAGCTTTAAGGTTCTTGCTCCTGCTGTCAAGCCTGATTGTTGCCATGACCACACACCATGATTAACTCCTCTCCCTTTGGAATCCTAGCCAAATAAACTCTTCCTTCTTTAAGTTGCCATAGATACGGTGTTTGATCGAGAGGCAGAAAAGAAACTAATAAGACCCATCTTCTTGTATTTGGGGCATAGGATTTAGACTTCATCTTGATGGATTGTTCCTGTGATGAATATGAAGTGGCCTTCTCCATCACATCTGACTATTTTATTTTGAAGTCTATTTTGTTAGATATAGGATAGCTATACCTGCTTGTGTTTTTAGGCCCATTTGATAGAAAAATCTTTTCTCAATCCTTTACTCTGAGGTAATGTCTATCTTGGAGGTTGAGTTGTGGTTTTTTTTTTTTGTTTGTTTGTTTTTTTATACAGAAGAAGGATGGATCCTGCTTTTGTATCCATTCCTTTAGTCTGTTTCTTTCTATAGGTGAATTGAGTTCATTGATATTAAGAGATATTAATGACAAGTGATCGTTAATTCCTGTTATTTTTTGGTGGTAGTGTTTGTGTGTTTCCCTTCTTTGGGGTTTGCTGGTAGAGGTTATCTGTTGCCTGTATTTTCGTGTGTGCAGTTAGCTTTCTTTGAAGTTTCCTTTTAGTACTTTTTGTAGGGCTGGATTTGTGGATAGGTATTGTTTAAATCTGGTTTTGTCATGGAATATCTTGTTTTCTCCATCGATGGTGATTGAAGTCTTTGCTAGTTATAGCTGTCTGGGCTTGCATCTGTGGCCTCTTAGTGTCTGCAGAACACCTGTACTGGATCTTCTGTCTTTCATGGTTTATTGAGAAGTTGGTTGTAATTCTGATAGGTCTGCCTTTATCTGTTACTTGACCATTTTTCTTGCAGTTCTTAATATTCTTACTTTATTCTGTATGTTTTGTGTTTTGATTCTTATATAGTGAGCAAACATTTTTTTTCCTTTGGTAAAGTCTATTTGGTATTCTGTAAGCTTCTTGTACCTTCATACAGATGTCCTTCTTTAGGATGGGAAAGTTTCCTTCCATGATTTTGTTGAATATATTTTCTGTGCCTTTGAGCTAGACTTCTCCTTCTTCTGTCTGTTATTCTTAGGTTTGGTCTTTACATGGTGTCCTAGATTTCCTGGATATTTTGTGTTAAGAATTTTTTGGATTTAACATTTTCTTTGACCAATGAATCTATTTTCTCTATAGTATCTTCAACACCAGAGAGTCTCTCTTCCATCTCTTGTATTCTTTTGGTTATGCTTGCCACTATAGTTCCCATCGATTTATCCAGATTTTCTATATCCAGAATTCCTTCAGTTTTTGTTTTCTTTATTGCCTCTATTTTAGTCTTCAAGTCTTGAACGTTTGAACTGTTTGCTTCACCTGTTTGATTGTTTTTTCTTGGGTTTCTTTGAGAGATTTATTGTTTTCTTCCAATTTTTTGTTTGTCTTTTCTTCCATTTGTTTAAGGGAATTTTTCATTTACTCTTTAAACGTCTCCATCATCCTCATAATATTACATTTAAGATCGTTATCTTTCGCTTCTTCTGGGTTAGGATGATCAAGTCTTCTTGTTGTATGAGCACTGGATTTCATGTGTTACCATGTTGCTTTTTTGTTGGATGACTTCTTGCATTGGCACCTACCCATCTATTCCTCCAATTGGTGCTGGCAGCGTCTTTGCCTTTTGGTTCAATCCTTGCAGTGGCTATCTGTGTCTTTGGGAATTGTTCTTGCTCTGCTCTGTAATGTTGCTGTGGCCTAGGTAGCCTCTGTTATCTTAGCCTGCTTTCTTGGTCCACTATCAGTCTGCTCTCTTTGTTAGTTCTCTTGGTCCATTCTGTGCCATCACAGCCTGTGCTTCAGAGTTCCTCTTAGGTAGTGGGGGGAAAGGAACGTTTGGGGACAGAGTGGGACTTGTAGCTTACAGGGTCTGATCAATGAGATGGAAGTCTTGGAGCAGCTTACCTGCAGTAAGCTTGCTTGCTGGCTGACTAGAGAATCTGAAGCAGGTATGGGAGGGGCTTTGGGTTTTGCCAAGGTATGGAAGGCCTAGACAGTGGGGTGCCCTGTTGGATGGGTGATCATTCACCTTTTGGTTCTCTCTGTGTAGTCGCAGCCTTTGCTTCAGAGTTCCTCTGAGGTCACGTAGATAAGAGGGTTTCGGGGTGGAGTGGGACTTGTAGCTTACAGGATCCAATCGATGGGATGTGGGTGTTGGAGCCTGTAATTATTTCTCTTGAATGTGATTTCTATCTTGTTCATTACAAATTATCTGGCTATACAGTTGTCTTGACTTATAAATACATGTAAAAATTGAATTAATGTAATAATTATTTTAACTAGTTCATAGAACTACCTGCCTATTGTGAATGAGGAACTAGCTCAGATATCCAAGAACTTTGTGGAAACAATACTACTTTGCCAGAGGCTCTATTAACATGTAGTAGCATCATGGAAGTCACTTGAGAGTCCCTTGTTCATTATCAAACAACGTACAGTATAATAGAGGAAATTATATTGTATTTATATTATTTTTCCTACAATCACTGTTAATCTTCTAGTACTAGTTAGTAATTTAGTATGGAAAAGATCATGTAATTTATATAAAAAGAAACTTAGGTTTTTTTTATTATAGAATATGTTTCTTACAATAAAAATGAAAGATGTGATCTATAACTAAGTCTCTTTCCACAGTATAACCCATGATGCCCTAACAACATGTCTTTTGGTAACCAAGAATGCATTTTGTTTATGATCCCAGCCAATGCTGTTAGAAATTTTGAACAACCCAAGTACTTTCACTGAATTCTATATTTTATGGACATAGTGATCGCATGCGTTTCATCTATGAAGGTTCTTGTAGCTTATACATATGAAACTCACCAATTTTAGGGATTGCAAGTGAGTCAAAGGACACAGTAGGGTCTTCCCTCAGGTCCAAGCTTAAAATAAGCTGACTCCTCTTAACTTTGTGTATAAATCCCATATTATTTCTGAAACTTTTTCTTAAAGTAAAATACACATACATATAGGTACAGATGCTAAAAGTATGTATCATTCAGCTTTGCAACGTCATGCCCAGATCAAGAAACAGAATATGATGAGCATAACAAAACAACAACCCTTTCCCCAGGCCACATTTCCCATAACCATATTCCTCCCAAGGTCATTGTTTTCTTCATTTATGATAAATTAATTTTGGCTTACAATTTATGTCCACATAGTCAAACTGCATTATTGCATGTATGCCTTCCTGCTATAATTAGGTTTGTAGCCCTCGTCTGTGCTGACACATTTGTTTGTAGATTACTCATTGTCCTCTTTGAAGAGTATCCCATTTGGGTGAATGTACTGTCACTTATGTTTACATAACTAAGTAGAAAATGTGTTATTATAAATGCTTAATGTGTTTCATTTCCATTATTGAAACTCTCTTTCAGTGAGCAGATGCACAGTATTTATCTGTTTATGTAATTCTGTCTAACAATATTGTACTTTTGCTCACATAGTCGACCTATGCCTATTTTTCACTAACATACAAAAAATGACTAATTAAATATTATGGACTTGGCATTAAAATAGACACTATTTATTGAGCACCTACTATGTGTCAAGTGCCACGCTTACTTGTGTTTATTTATTGCCTCATCATTACAAAATTCTGAGGCATTTAATGTATATATTCACATAAGTTGTTACTGGTGAAGAATTGAAAGACTATGGTGTTTAAGTAATTAATACAAGTTCACAAATGGTTTATTCCAGATCTAACTGCCTCCATAGCCTTTAATGTCACCCTCATTAGTGAGATTTGTATTATCTATTCCCTACCCCATGAGTCAATAATAATGAAATAACCAAACTATTAAATGAAAAAAAAAAACCCTGTGGGATAATTAAATAGTGAATTAGATAAGGAAACAACAGATAATTAATAGTAAATTGGGTCATTTCAGGTAAAACTTTTCAAGTTTACTCTGGAGAAAACAGGATGGAGGAACATACAATGTCTAAATAAAATGATAATTAAGGTTTATCATATAGCTATAAAAATCTGATTTACTTTTATTTCTGTTTTAGCTTAGTTTGAAAGTTTATTATTCACTTACAACATCTGTATTTTAAGATAATTTTAAGAATGTACTAAAGCCTTATATAATAACATTTTGTAATGATATTATAAAGTCTAATGCAAAGTATACTCAACTCAGTATTACTTGTACAAAATGTATTATAGTTATAGCTGGTGCCTGATTATTTACATTTACTACTGGAAACTTGTAAAATGGCCATATTTGAAAATAGTATTATATGATTTTTAATTCTGTGAAATGTGTTTCTTGGAAGGAGGAGGAAAATCCCTGTGCGTGCATAATTCTATCAGTCAAAGTGAAGTACGTTCCCATTCTCATGTAGGCCAAGTGCACATTATCTGTGTATTAAACGCTATGAATATAGCTTCTAGTAGAAGCATTCCCGGGTGATTTCATTTTTAGTAACTTGTTTCCTGTATTTAGATGACCTTTGAATTCTGTCGTGTAGCACAAGAACATGATGTACATAGTTGACCTAATGAGAGCTTTCAGTAATTTGTCAGAATATCAATACATTTCTTAGACTATGCATCACCTGTGACATAGTGATAGTGTCACACTTCCTTCCATAAATTTGGAACATATAGTGTGTGTGTGTTGTGGTGTGACTGGGGATCACACCCAGGGCTTCACACAAATTAGGGAAGTTTTCTACCAGTAAATTATTGACCACCAGCACTTTGATAATATTTAGATATTGTATTCTAATTTTCTTTGTATTAATTCAGCAGTATCTACTTATTTTTATATTTTTAAATTCTCCGTAAAGTTAAATTTACAGTTATATGAATATATTTTTGTTACTTCTCTCATTACTTTTTTCTCTTTTCCAATGAGGAATATTTGCCTTTATTTCTTTTTTCCTATTAAGACCTTTCCAAGCTATAAACAGAACACATGAGATCAATTCATAAAATTATTTATAGGTTTAAATGTATATATGTATAGACACATGTATATATACATATATATAGTAGAGCTGGTAAATGTTGTTTACATTTAATTTTTCAAGCTAATAATTTGAATTGTTTTATTTGCTATTATTTTGACTATTTCTCTCTTTCTTCCTTTTATTACCAGGTTGGACATACTAAAGTCACCTTTTTAGAGCCAAGAATACTGTTCAGTAATAGTCCTCAAGGTTTAACTACTTGGAGGAAAGCCATTCTTCACAATATAGGGCAAAACCATGCTTATTTTAAGGTAATGCAGAATTTTTGTCTCTTCTTACTTGGATAAATCATGGAATGATTTGAATCAATTTGTTCCAAATATACTGCAAAGGTAATTCTTTACTATATAGAAATGGATTCAAAGCAGTGATCAAGTTATTATAAGTAGATTTTCTGAGTACATTTTGCTAAGTTTGTTGTTCCACTTTCCCAACTTATAATTTTCCCTTTTGTTCATATAATTTGATTTTATTAAAAGAAAAAAACAATGTTTTAAATATAATTACTAAGTAATGTTATGCTACATAGTCAATTATGCCTTTTCTTTTCATTTCTTTTCACTTTGTAATCACGACTTTCATGGTAGCAAAAAAGACTAGATGGAAGTAATTAGTTGTAGTTCAAATGATGTAGTCAAATCCTATTGCTAAATCACCTCATGTCTTATGCTCAGTGAGCCTCTTTGTAGGTAGTACTATAGATGCTTCCCTGTAAAGCTTTTGATATAATTCCTTTGTAAACACTTTGTAGCCACTTACCAATTTTTAATTACAGGTTTTTGATCAGAGCCTTTTGCCTACCATTAATATTGTTCCATCAGAAGGAATAATTCCATTTGGCGGAATAACTGTTCTTAATATCTCCTCTACACCCACTGTTGCAGAAAAATTTGATACGAGAGCAAAGGTACATTTGCTCATTCTTTCTCTTTGTATTTGAATATGTATGTGTATATATATTTACATACATGTGTCTGTGTATATATGTAATACTTTATAAATATTTACAATAATGAGAACATTATAAAAATAATTACATTTGTCATTAGAAAATGTACTTATTTCATCAACAATTAATGTAATTTTGAAGTCACTAAGTAAATGAAGCTATTGTTTCTTTTTAAATTTGAATTAATTCTAAATATGTAGGTTTTAGAGGTCTAAAAGTAGCAACTATACCTAAGTTATATAAAAAAACAATTGGTCACAGCACTTGGAGAGAAGTTTCTGAAATTTTTTTTCAAGAAATCTGGTAGCTGAAGTTTCCTCTAAGTTGAAATGAATAGCTACCAATCAGCATGAGGCACTTTGACATAAAATTGAATGATTTGACACATCCTCACTGTTCTCATAAAAACAGATGAATTTTTCTCCATGGCGCTAGGGAAATTAGGAAAAAGTAGTAATGGGATGCAGTAGACATTCAGATCCTCTGGCTCTTAGCGTCTTTCTCTCTCCTCTACCGTGATGTTCCCTGGGCCTTAGGTGTAAGGGTTGTGTTGCAGATAGAGACCCATGGTCAGTTGTTCTCTATATTTTAACCAGTTATAAATTTCCATCATAGTCTCCATCTTCTACAAAGTAGCTTTTTAAAATGAGGGGTGAAAATATATTTATCTTGGAGTTTGAGCCTAAATATTTAGAATGCAGTTAGAATTGTTCTGGTTTAGGAAAGTGACCATAGTGAGTTGTTCTCTAGAGTCTATGACATTTCCATACATGGGTAGTTGTTTTGGTTCCTAGTACCAGACACGAATTCCTTCCATTAAGTGGGTCTTAAGTCAGTCACCCCTAATAAAATAGTACCACTGTGCACTACTGGGGATATTTCCAGTCAGGCCATTGTGGTATGTAGGCATCACAGCTGGGTAGGACTGCTGTTTGGTTCTCTCTTTTTTTTTTGCAGCTTGTATAGCACCTTGCAATAAGTATGAGAGCTACTCCCCAGGGAGGAGGCTTCCTGGTCAGGTCCAGCTGAATTCCTTCAGTGCTATAACCAAAATGTGCGGTATCTTCAGCAACTAAATCTTACTGTAAAGTTTTGGGAGGCAACCATGTTGTTTTGGAAGTTTTGTAGACTCCTTTCAACAACAACTCAAAGGGAATTTTACCCTTCTTGGATCTAGATTTCTGTTATATTGTTTTTGTTTCCTGAGGAGAGCATTAGCATTATCATATATATGGCATATATATCACATATGTAATAATCTGTATGAGAATATGTATATGCATATATACATATATATTTGTGCGGGGGTGAATAGTATGTGTACTTTAATGCACATATGTAAAATGTTTCTATATGACTTTTTCAAACAGTGTTATTTATCTCCTCTCCTTCCTTCCCTCTGTATTGCCCACTTCCTGCCCCAGTTAGAATCCACCCTTCTAATTTTTCCATTTCTCCTTCAGAGCACTTTTGTCCTAGTCTCTCTTTCCCTAGACAGAACTCCTTGCCCCTTTCCCCTACTCCTGCATGGTCCCATTAGACTTTCCTGTTCTTTGAGGTTATTTGATTTTTGTTTACTATCTTAATCTTCTTGTTGAAGACTCAATATTCAGGCAGGCTATGGGTCAGGCTTAATTATGCTGGCATTCAAATTTATGGACCCCCCAAAACAAAACATTGGCCCTTCTAAACATTAGTTTTCTGTACTTTGAAATTAAGTTTCTTGAGAAAGTTATGCCATAGTATAGCAAATATTTAAAAAGAAGATAGTATAATTACGTACTACATTAGTTCTAAACAACAATTTTGACTTGTATTCATGGAAACTGTGTCTATTAGCATATTTCTATGGAGCAAAGTATTTATCATTCAACCATACTTTTGTTATTTGGAGCAATCTGTTGTAATTAGATAAGAAAAAATGAGTTACAGAGAATTATAGTCAGGTCTAGTCAAATACACATTACTCTCCCATTCGAATTCATAAGCTATTTGATTTCTAGTGGTTGAACACTAAGTTTAAAAGCAGTATCAATTTGCCAAAGAAGAAAAGTGCTAATAGCTTTCATAATAAATTAAGAATATGTATACATACATACATTCAGACATACACACACACACATCTATATAATTTGCATTATAAAGTGCCATATTAGGGGACATGGGATTTTTCATCTATATATGACTATATTTTAATGTGATTTTTACAAGATTTTCTATTTCTCTTAAATAAGGTTGCTATTCACCGTGCAAATGTTATAGATCTTAGGATTGGTGGATCTGTTGAAATTGCTGATGTTGAAATCTTACCTGTGAGTATGCCCCTTGCTTCTTTGCTTAATTTATGAGTGTGATGGTGATGTGTCCCTAGTCAGTCCATTAATGTTTATAGATACTTTTCTATGTAATAATTTTACATATATTAGTTAATATATATAATATAAATGTAACTGATGAAGCAGAATATTGAAATTTTTAAGAATAAAACACTGAAAGTAGGAGTGAGAAAACTCAGTAGTATTAAAATGGTTTCATTATGTTCTCTTCCTTCATAAGAGATGATCCTTCACCTATAACTGTCTGAAGTATTGGTTTAGTTTGTCTGGTTTTAGGTTTTATGACAATGACAAAAAAGTATTTATTGTCTTTAATTGAATATTGTGTTTCCGATATTGATTTAGGTTGTATGAAACTACTGGATTTTTTATCACTGTTGCATAAAGATTATTCATATGAACATACTATAATTAGTTTTCATCTCATTGTTCTTTCATCTATTTATTTCTGCCTCTTGTTATTGTAACCACTGTTACCATGTCAGGTCATATTCTTAGGTACAAAGCTTCCAGGAATGTAGTATTTGTTCATGTTTTTCTTCACAAGACAATTCCCTTTTTGCATCTTTTTATTCCCTGCTTATTTGTTTTTATAAAATTTATTTCTTTCTTTTATGTATATGAGTGCCCTCTCCACATGTATGACCTTATCCCAGAAGAAGGCATCAGATCCCACGATAGATGATTGTGAGCCACCATGTGGTTGCTGGGAATTTAAATCAGGACCTCTGGAAGAGTAGCCAGTGGTCTTATCTGCTGAACCATCTCTCTAGCCCCCACAAGATAATTTCTAAAATATCATATTACTTCTATTTCTATTGCTCCATATTTCAGTGTGCCATAAGTTGTATTATGAGATATAAAAGTTCATCTAATGAGTATATCTAGTGAGTCTAGATTCCTCACATAGTCTCGATTTTAATTTTCTGACCTATACTGACATCAGTTTTTCAGATTATTATCTATACATAAATAGTACTTGTTCTATAATTGATAATGTCCATACTCACTGACAGAAACATATATTCACACAGAAGCACACACAGGCAAACAGACAGGTGTACTAACACACATAGATATCATATATATACACACTTTTTTTTTAAGCAGTGCTCCAGAGGATATGTTCTGGTCCATTTACCCAAAGAAGCCTTTATTAGGCATTCAAAAAAGGCCTTAATATGCTACCAAAGGCAATCTATAGATTCAATGCAATCCCCATCAAAATCCCAACAAAATTCTTCATAGACCTTGAGAGAACAAAAACTAACTTTATATGGAAAAACAAAAATCCCAGGATAGCCAAAACAATCCTATATAATAAAGGAACTGCCGGAGGCATTACCATCCCGGACTTCAAACTCTATTACAGAGCTACAGTAATGAAAACAGCTTGGTTTTGGCATAAAAACAGAGACATTGACCAATGGAATTGAATCAAAGACCCGGATATTAATCCACAAACCTATGAACACCTCATATTTGATAAAGAGGCTAAAATTATGCAATGGAAGAATGAAAGCATTTTTAACAAATGGTGCTGGCATAACTGGATGTCAACCTGTAGGAGAATGAAATTAGACCCTTATCTATCACCATGCACAAAACTCAAATCAAAATGGATTAAAGACCTCAATATAATTCTGACCACACTGAACCTGATAGAATAGAAAGTGGGAAGTAGCCTGCAATAGGAGGAACACTTCCTATGTAAAACCCCAGTGGCACAGACAATAAGAGCAACAATGAACAAATGGGACCTCCTGAAACTGAGAAGCTTCTGTAAAGCAAAAGACACAGTCATTAAGACAAAAAGGCATCCTACTGAATGGGAGAAGATCTTCACTGACCCCACATAAGACAAAGGTCTGATCTCCAAAATATACAAAGAACTCAAGAAACTAGACATTAAAATTCTAAATACCCCACGTAAGAAATGGGGTAATGATCTGAACAGAGAATTCTCAACAGAAGTTCGAATGGACAAAAGATACTTAAGGTCATGTTCAACTTCCTTAGCCATCAGGGAAATGCAAATCAAAACAACTTTGAGATACCATCTTACACCTGTCAGAATGGCTAAAATCAAAAACACCAATGATTGCCTATGCTAGAGAGGATGTGGAGTAAGGGGAACTCTCATCCATTGCTGGTGGAAATGCAAACTTGTGCAACCTCTTTGGAAATCAGTGAAATTGGGAATCAGCCTACGTCAGGATCCAGCAATACCACTCTTGGGAATATACCCAAGAGAATTCCAATCATACTACAAAAGCATTTGTGCAACTATGTTCATAGCAGCATTATTTGTAATAGCCAGAACCTGGAAACAACCGAGGTGCCCCTCAATGGAAGAATGGTTCAAGAAAGTGTGGAATATATACACATTAGAATACTACTCAGTGGTAAAAAACAATGACATCTTGAATTTTGCATGCAAATGGATGGAAATAGAAAACGCTATCCTGAGTGAGGTATCCCAAACCCAGAAAGATGATTATGGTATGTACTCACTCATTAGTGGACCCTAGCCATAAACAAAGGACATTAAGCTTATAGCTCACAAGCCCAGAGAAGCCAAATAGCAAGGTGAATCCAAAGAAAAACATATATAGATCCTCCTGGATATTGGACGCAAACAAGATTGCCAGGCAAAAGTTGGAAGCATGGGGCGGAGATAGAGATGGGGGTTAGAGGGGTGGGGAAGGGGAGAGGTGGAAGGAGAAGGGAGAAGGGAAGAACTGGGGAGAGCTTGGGGGAGTGGGAGGTTGGAGATGGAGGAAAGGTGGATATTGGAGAAGGGAATAAGATATCTACATTAAGGGAATTATTTAAGACTGGCAAGATACTTGGCTCTAGAGGGGATCCCAGGTGTCCACGGGGATGTCCCCACCTAGGTAGTTGGGCAGCAGAGGAGAGGGTGCCGGAACTAGCCTTGTCCCATAGTCACATTGATGAATATCTTAATCATCACCATAGAAATTTCTTCCAATGGATGGAGATAGCGACAGAGACCCACATTCACTTCAGAGCAATGGACTGAGCTCCCAAGGTCCAGTCGAAGAGCAGAAGGTGGGAGAAGATGAGCAAGGAAGTTAGGACCGTGAGGGGCTGGTCCACTCACTGAGACAGTGTGCTTGATCTAATGGCAGCTCACCAAATCCAGCTGGACCGGGACTGAACAAGCATATGATCAAACTGAACTGTCTGAATGTGGCTGCCAATGGGGGCAGACTGAGAAGCCATCAACAATGACACTAGGACCTATCTCTTCTGCATGTATTATCTTTTTGGGAATCTAGTCTATTTGGATGCACACCTTCCTAGGCCGGGATGGAGGGGCGAGGGCCTTGGTCTTCACACAGGGCAGGGTACCATGCCCTCTGTTAAGGAAGCAGGGGGAGGGAGAAGGGTTGGGGAGGAGCGGGAGGGGACTGGGAGAAGGGGTGGAAATGTAAATTTTTTTTGAATGGAAAACAAATAAAAGAATACGAAAAAAAGGCCTTCATATTTTTCCATTGTGATATTAGTAAGATAGTATCAAGTTCATATACTCCGAATGCCCTTTCACCATAAGCTATTATCCTATTATTTTAGATTCATTGCAACTTTTTCTTGCAATTGTTTCACCATTATTTGGTGCCATTGTGTTGCTAAATTATAAAATACATTAATTATATAGCTTAACTGGCTGCCGCAGTACCTCAGTGTCAGTCTGTACTATAATTGTACAACAAAAATTCAGTGTCAAGCTTTGGTTTCTGATTCCTATTGTTCAGCGATAAAAGCATGAGATCCATAGATCAACAGGCATCCAGCTTATTTAAACCTGTGGTGATTACTGAAGACGAAGAGCCAGAGGGGATGGAGGGCACCAGGAAGACAAGGCCCTCTAAATCAACATGATCAACATAGAACTCACAGGCAGCATGCACAATGAGGGCCTGCATTGTTCTGAAGCATATGTATCTTGGCTTCCAGTTTGTTGATTTTATTGGATTCTTTAGTGTGTGAACAAGTGGACCTCTGTTTCTTTGCTTGTTCTTAGGCTTTTATATTTCTCTTTGCTTTGCCCAATTCTAGAATGTTTTTGTCTTACTATAATTCAATTGTATTTTATTATTTCCTATAGAAATCATTTTGTTATCTAATAAGAAACAAAAGTGGGGTAGATCCAGATGGGAGGGATGTGCAGAGGAATTCATAGGAGGAGAAGGAAGGGAAACCATAATCAGGATGTTTTGTGTGTGAAAAATATTATATTTCCTTAAAAGGGAAAATGAAAAATTCAATAGCATCTTTCCTTTTCATATAGTATACTCTATGGGAAATATTGAACATTGAGGCGTTTATTACTCTATTTTCTCATGCTAAATCCATTACTATTAATTGAATAACTTATATTACTTTATCTGTATTTATCAATAAGCTCTTATTATTTTGAAATTTAGATTTATAACTCTTAAAAATAATTTACCCTCCAATTTTGGTGATTGTAATATTCACTAGGCTAAAGTTGAATGATTAAAAATTAGATACCAGCCTTGACTTTTTATGAAAATCATTTCTAAGTAATTGTGGTAACAACAGCAATAGTGAAATTTAAGAACTTTGTAGTAAAAGCACTGTTTGTATCTTAATAACAATTATGAATTTTAATTAAATGAGCATATAATTAAGGAATAAGAAAAGTAATGTTTATATGTTCAGAAAACAAAAATTTATTAATTTTCCACTATTTTGTATAAAATAGGTTGATATTTTAAGTGAAACACTTGTCTTTGATAGTAGTAAAGTATTTTACACAATATTACAAAACTGTTGTCACTGTATCCTTTTAATGTTCTGTGTGCTTCATTTGCTAAGGAATTGATCTTATAGTAACTCTATAATGAGGTCCCTTACAGAAGTTTGTGATAGAGTCAAATACTTGGTATATGAGCAAGAATTCATGAACACTCAGTAAGCATCTAGTGAACGTATAGACATTGATACACACAAGGACAGAAACACATGTGCTTGTCTATGAAAATGAATCCTGTTCTTAAACATAAGAATCAGATATGTGAACAGATATTGTGATGTCACCAGGAAGATAAGCATAAGGAATAAGTCACCCTTACCACAGTGTAGTTAATTGTGGTTTATTTGAGATTTTTAGGTAACTACATTTTGGAGAATGAGCTTCCTGGCAGTAGAGACACCATGATTAAGGTTGAAATATCTAGTGTTCGTTTGAAACGCAAAATCAGAGCTTACTGAAATAGTGTTAGAATGAGCAAAGAAAGCTTAGATGAAGCTTGAATATGGGACACTGAAGGACTTGGACAACTTTGAGTACTGCCGATGAACTTGAACCTTGCCCTGTTGATGGTAGGGAATATAAATGAGGGAGTTTGTGACTCAGTTATAGAAGGGAAGAATTTTTGAAAATAAGAATCTAGAAACTATATTGCATTTGAGTACATACTATTATTAAAATGATACAATCTAGTAAATAGGTTGAAGAACAGGTTTAACGAATTTTGGTATTTTACATGTAGGATATAGGGAAGAGAATGATAAAAGGTTAATAGAGATACATTTGGCAGTTAATCACCTTGACAAATATCAAAATGCAAATTTGACTATACATATTTGTAAAGCATTGTTATACTTTCTAATTTTATTTCCTTTTTTGTTTTTAGAATGTATTTAATTTCAGTGGCACCTATGTTGGCACTACAGAAGTTATTCCATTTGTAATAAAAAACAAAGGTGTGACACGGGCCAAAGTAGAGTTTAATCTAAAAGACTTTCCAGTTTTTGCATTGGATTTTAAGGGAAATGCAGGTATATGTTTTATACTGCAATAATATTATAAAGTAAAGTAGTTTTAAATTGTCTAAGGTATAATCATTAAAAACATATGACAATGGCAGTTCAGTTATGTTCCATATTTGTTATGATTTTATTACTTTAAATATGTTGTATTATTAGAACACTTTGACAGTACGATACATAGTTGTATTTATTAATTAGCTTCATATAGCAATTATAGCATATAAATGATTATGCTATAACTGAAAATATAATTGTTAATTTTATGTTCTCAAAATTATATGCAGTGTTCCCTCTATGTTTACTCATGTCAGGAGTCATGAGTTTATTTTTTTTATGTTTATTTTGGCTTAAATGAAGTATATGCTTTTATGAGTATATTGTTTCCTTTTTTAATTCAGAAGTTAGTAAATAAGCCTCGTGGGGCACATCTTATTTGAACTTTATCTTATAAACAAAGTTTTATTAGAATATAGATGTATTTGGCTTTTTTTTCTGCTTTCATGCTAAAAGGACAGAATTGAAGAGTTTGGTCAGAAATCATGTCCCACAAAGTGTAGAGTATTTATTTGAACCCTTACAGAAAAAGTGTTCTTCCAATTGAATTAGTTAATTATCATCAGTAAATATCTGGTAAATCCCAATTTAGACTAAACATTAGACTAAATCTTTAAGGTAACTAAGACATTTTCTGTGATCTTAAGAAGTGAACAGTAAGGTTATCTGTTAGAATCTCAGCAACAAACAGATGCATCACTGAGAGGGTTTAACTAAATAGATCTTAGAAAATGAGTTGTGTGTGGAGTCTAGGGCAGTATTAAAAGAAGCAGAAAGTGAGTGGAAGCTGCTATTATCTCTAATCCTTAGGAACAAGAGGAAAAAGTATGTTGACGATCTAGGAGAAGATGGTATTATGGACAATAAAGCAACTAATTAAGTACTACAGTGACAAAGCAATGCAGCCTTTGGTAGAACTGCTTGAGACTTTTTCTCACTGCCTGCTTTGGACTATTTTTGTTGGTGCTTTCTATGGTGGAACTTAGTCAGGAGAAGTAGCAAGGAAGCTTGACTTCTTGTTTTGGAGAAGTCAAGATAAAGCAAAGAAATATGAATATTAGGTCAACGTGACAAGTGGTGGCTACCTATAACAAAAAGTAAGTCAAAAATCAGGTTTTTACCATATAATATGACTAATAATGCAAGACAGTTCCTCCCATTATGTTAAAGCAATATACATTGTTGAGAACCTAGTCTAGCCTCAGTTATCAGAACATTGATACTTATTACACATCTTAAGGAATTGAAAGAATATGAACAAAGATATATGTGAAAGAATGGGAGTAAAGTCCTAGTAAGGAGTTGCTGTGATTCATAATTGGAACATGAGACCAAATTTATGAAGGTACCTTTGCGGACTCTTTTTATTTCATGAGACAGGCTTGTAGCCTGGCTGGCTTGGATTCCCTCTATAGATGAGGCTAGTCTCAAAGAGAGCCATCTGGCTCTGAGTCTCAGGTGTTGGGATGAAAGCCTTTGTGGAGTTTTATCTAAGACATTAAGCAGTAGAATTGCAGGATTTACATGCAGGCAATGGCATAATTAGGCTTGGCTTTTTCTTATGGAGTTCAGTTGATAAGGTGCTGGCAGGAAGATAGGGAGATAGATGCAATAGCCACAAGAGTGAGAAGTGGTGATAGCTCTGGACGCAGGCAGGGAAACTTGCAATTGGAAGGAAGAGAGTACAAATACAGAGAAAAGAGGAATTATCTGACCTGATGATACAGTAGGTGCATGTATTGAGGATGAGGAGGGAACTTCCAATCATTTCTGATTTTTGAGTCTAAGATTCAGGTAGCTGAGAGTTCAGTTCTAAGAAGAAAATGCTGGAGTCAGATCATGATTAATCAGGCACTTTGTGACTGAATATCTCATTTAGTTGTACATGGTAATTTAGAGTAGACTGTTGGGAATCTACATGAAATCTATGTTCACTTATTAAAATACATATGTTGAACTAAGTATTAACCTTTTGACACTTTATCATGGGTACTCATGCCCCTTTCTTTGTTCCATTACTCAATTCTTCTTGACAATTTTTGGCAAGCTGCCTGGCAAAGTGCTTTTCTTATAGTTGGCTTGCCTCTAGTTCAAGACTCTCTTCAAGGACACTAAGTTATCTTTTCAAATGCATTTCTGTTTCCAACCTTTTCTCCTTATACCTTTTCCACAGAGAATTGCATTCAAAGATTTGATCACATTTCTCTACTTAAAAAGCTCTATCAGTTTCCTTTTATCAACAGCAGTGTTTCAGAGCAAAAGGCTGCACAAAGTAAACAAAGCACTTTAGCTGATTTTATTAGGTAGCAACAATGAAACACTCTTAAAAACCATTCTTTCTGAAAGTTTATCTTAAATATTTTAACAGATAAATGACTATATTTTCCACCTTATTGTTTTCCAACAAAATTCTTTAAATAATATTTGATAAAGTGACTTATGGGAAAGGTAATATTTACACACATTTATGTACAACTTGACCTTTTCATTCTAGTTTCTGGTCAATGTAGTCACCATAGTCTGTGTTTTGAAGCCATACTATATCATACATCTCAATAGCACTGAATTTTCATTCTCCTAGAATAATACATACCCTTTCTCAATGCTCCTTGAAGTCTTACTGTCTTTTTAAACTTGTTGCATCTTCCTGTGTCCTATGGGTAATTGGTAGTCTCATTCGAACTGTTAAATAGGTGGAAATCTACTTGTTTTTTTTTTTTTTTTTTACTTTACTATGAAAATAGCCAGATTCTGCCAGTTAGTAGAGGAATCCATGTACATGTTTTGTTTTTTGTTTTCACCTTAATAGTGTGCATATTCCATAAGGTACAATACCATATTTACAATTTCAGTTTTTAGAAAAGTGGTATATTCTAGTACTAGGCACATAATTAATATGAGGGCATGATCATGCAAAGAAAAATATACCAGAGAGCAACAGGAAGTATTTATAAGATATATGTGTGTGTGTGTGTGTAATTATTTGCTTATAAATATTTGTTTAGATAAACTACCTTATTTTGTAGCTATGTATCTGTCCTAGTTAGCTGTTCTTTGATGTTTCATATTGGTATATTCTGTATATTTTCCCAGGCCACAAAAGTTCTAGTGTTAGTACATAATCAATGAACTCATTTGTTCCATGGTTTGTCTAGCATACCATAGGTAAGTGAATTTGAGTGAGAAGGATGGGATAAGTTACTGAATTTGATTTCCAGATAGAGACAATTAAAATTTATTATTCCCGGGATTAGTGAGGTAAATGTAATGAGCAAATTAGACTTTAACAGATTGTTTAGTGTAAAGAAGAGTCATTCTACTGAAACTCCCATTTGAACTTTTAGCAATTAGTTTCTGTGTGACAATTATATGTTTGCCTAATATCTTTATTCTTTTCTGTGTACTTTCTTTTTTATTGCTTTTATTGAGCTATATATTTTTCTCCACTCCCCTCCCTTACTCTCTCCTCCCCTTCTACCCCTCTCCCTTGATCCTCACACTCCCAATTTACTCAGGAGATCTTGTCTTTTTCTACTTCCCATGTAGATTAGATCTATGTATGTCTCACTTAGGGTCCTCTTTGTTGTCTAGGTTTTCTGGGATTGTGATTTGTAGGTTGGTTTACTTTGCTTTATTTCTAAAACTCACTTATGAGGGAGTACATATGATATTTGTCTTTCTGGGTCTGTGTTACCTCACTCAACATGATGTTTTCTAGATCCATCCACTTGCCTGCGAATTTCAAGATGTAATTATTTTTTCTGCTGTGTAGTACTCAATTGTGTAAATGTACCATATCTTCCTTATCCATTCTTCAGTCGAGGGGCATTGGGGTTGTTTCCAGGTTTTGGCTGCTAATGAACAAATAATGCTACTATGAACATAGTTGAACACATATCCTTGTAGTATTAATGAGCATCCTTTGGGTATATACCCAAAAGTGCTATTGCTGGGTCTTGAGGTAGGTTGTTTCCTAATTTTCTGAGAAATTGCCATACTGATTTCCAAAGAGGTTATCCCAGTTTTCACTCCCACCAGCAGTGGAGGAGTGTTCCCTTTACCCCACAACCTCTCCAGCATAAGCTGTCATCAGTGTTTTTGATCTTGGCCATTCTGAGAGATGTAAGATATAGTCTCAGAGTTGTTTTGATTTGCATTTCTCTGATGGCTAAGGATGTTGAGTATTTCCTAAGTGTCTTTCAGCCATTTTAGATTCTTCTGTTGAGAGTTCTGTTTAGGTCTGTACCCTACCTTTTTATTGGATAATTTATTCTTATGATGTTCAATTTCTTGAGTTAATGGTTTATTTTGGAGATCAGTCTTCTGTTCAATGTGGGGTTGATAAAGATCTGTTCCCATTGTGTAGGCTGCCATTCTATCTTTTTGACCTTGTCCTTTGCTTTACAGACGCTTCTCAGTTTCAGAAGGTCTCATTTATTAATTGTTGCTCTCAGTGTCTGTGCTGCTGGGGTTATATTTAGTAAGTGATCTCCTGTGTCATTGCATTTAAGTGTACTACTCACTTTCTCTTCTGTTAAGGTTAGTGTGGTTGGTTTTATGTCGAGGTCTTTAATCCATTTTGGCTTGAGTTTTGTGTATGGCGAAAGATATGGATCTATTTTCATTCTTCATGTTGATATCCAGTTATGCAGCACCATTTGTTGAATATGCTTTCTTTTTTCCATTTTATATTTTTTCTTTTTTTGTCAAAAATCAGGTGTTCATAGGTGTGGGGATTGATATCTGGATCTTTGATTCAGGTCCATTGGTACTCCTGTCGGTTTTTATGCCAATACCATGCTGTTTTAAGTACTGTAGCTCCACAGTAGAGTTTGAAATTAGGGATTGTGATTCCTTCATAAAGGATTGTTTTGGCTATCCTGAGCTTTTAGCTTTTCCTTATCTAGTTGAGTATTGTTCTTTTGGAGTCTGTGAAGAATTTTGATGGATTTTTCTGGGCATTGCATTGAATCTCTAGATTGCTTTTGGTAAGATTGCTATTTTTATTGTGGTAATTCTAGCTACCTAAGAGTGATGTGTGATTCCCCTCTATATGCTATGAATATGTTTTATTGCCATTGGTTAATAAAGAAGCTGTTTTTTTGCCAATGGCTCAACAGAATTTTGCCAGGCTGTAACAGATACGTAGAAAGAGTAAGCCGAGTCAGTGAGAAGCCAAGAAGTAACCGCAGGAGACAGGTGTGCTGGAACCTTGCCGGTGAGCCAAAGCCACGTGGTCCTACACAGTTTAATAAAAATGGATAAGAGCTAGCTAAACAGATGATTAAGCTACTGGCCAAACAGTATTGTAAATAATATAGTTTTTTTGTGTGGTTATTTTGAGTCTGAACAACCAGGAACGAACGAACAGACCCTGATAACGTAAGAGCATGGGAGAACTTTCCATTTGCTAGTGTCTTCTTCAGTTTCTTTCTTCAAAGATTTAAAGTTATTGTCGTACAGGTCTTCCACTTGTTTGGTTAGAGGTACTCTAACATATTTTATGCTATTTGTAGATATTGTGAAGGGTGATGTTTCTCTGATTTCTTTCTCAGCCAGTTTATCATCTGTATAAAAGAGGGCTACCTTTATTTATTTATTTATTTATTTATTTTTATTTTTGTTTTTTTTTAGTTAATCTTGTATCCTGCCATATTACAGAAAGTGATTGTGAGTTGTAGAAATTCCTTGGTAGAATATTTGGGGTCACTTATGTAAACTATCATATCATCAGCAAATAGTGAGAGTTTGACTTCTTCTTTTACGATTTTTTATTCCCTTGATCTCCTTTTGTTGTCTTACTGTTCTAGCTAACACCTCAAGAACCATATTGAATAGATATGTAGAGAGTGGACAACCTTGTCTTACTCCTGATTTCAGAGGGATCAATTTGAGTTTCTCTCCATTTAGTTTGATGTTGGCTATTTGCGTGCTGTGTATTGCCTTTATTATGTTTAAGTATGTTCCTTGTATCCCTGCTTTCTCCAAGACTTTTTTCATGAAAGGTGTTATATTTTGTCAAAGGCTTTTTCAGCATCTAATGAGATGATAATGTGATTTTATTTTTCAGTTGTTTTATAAGGTGGATTACATTGACAGATTTTTCTTTGTTGAACCATCCCTCATCCTTGGGATGAAACCTACTTGGTCCTGGTGGATGATTTTTGTGATTTGTTCTTGGAATCAGTTTACCAGTATTTATTGAATATTTTTGGATCAATGTTCATGAGTGGGATTGGTTTGTAATTCTCTTTCTTAGTAATGTCTTTGTGCTGTTTGGGTATCAGGATAATTGTAGCCTCATAAAAAGAGTTTGGCAATGTTCCTTCTGTTTCTATTTTGTGGAACAATTTGAGGAGTATTGGTATTAGTTCTTCTATGAAAATCTTGTAGAATTCTATGCTGAAACCATTTGGTCCTGAGCTTGTTTTGGTTGGAAGGTTTTGATGACTTTATTTCTTTAGTGGTTATAGGTCTACTGGATTTGCTTATCTGGTCTTGATTTAATTTTGGAAAGTGGTATTTATAAAGAAATTGTCCATTCCTTTAAAATTTTTCAATTTTGTGGAGTATAGGTTTTCAAAATATGTCCTGATGATTCTCTGGATTTCCCCCATGTTTGTTGTTATGTTATACTTTTCGTTTCTGATTTTGTTAATTTGGATATTCTCTCTGTGTTTTTTGGTTAGTTTGGATAAAGTTT
Organism: Ondatra zibethicus; assembly: GCA_004026605.1. Taxonomy (NCBI): domain Eukaryota; kingdom Metazoa; phylum Chordata; class Mammalia; order Rodentia; family Cricetidae; genus Ondatra; species Ondatra zibethicus. The sequence goes on along the minus strand of PVIU01014618.1, from coordinate 22,793 downwards.
TGTCTATTTTTTTGATTTTCTTTAAGAACCAACACTGTGTCTCATTGATTTTTTGTATTGTTTTCTTTGTATCTATTTTGTTGATTTTATCTCTCAATTTGATTATTTCCTGCTGTCTAGTTCTCTTGAGTGACTTTGCTTATTTTTGTTCTAGAGTTTTCAGGTGTTCTGTTAACTCACTAATGTGAGATTTTTCTAGTTTGTTTATGTAGGCATTTAGTGCTATGAGCTTTCTTCTTAACACTGCTTTCATTGTGTCCCATAAATTTTGGTATGTTGTGTGGTCATTTTTGTTGCACTTTAGGAATCTTTAAGTTTTTTCTTTATTTCTTTCCTGACCTATTTGTGACTCAGGTGAGCATTAATTTCCCTGTGTTTGTGGGCTTTTAGAAATTAGTGTTTCTGTTGAATTCTAATTATAAACCATGGTGATCCAGTAAGATATGGTGTTACTACAGCTTTTGAGGTTTGATTTGTTACCTAGTATGTGATCAATTTTTGAGAAGGTTCCATGAGGTGGTGAGAAGAAGGTATTTTTTTTATGTTTGGATGGAATGTTCTATAGATGTCTCTAAATCCCATTTGAACTGTAACATCTGTTAGTTCCCTTATTTCTCTGTTATCTGTCTGGCAGACCCGGTGATAGTGGGGTGTTGAAGTTTCTCAATATTAGTGTTTGGGGTTTAATGTGTGGTTTAAGCTTTAGTAGTGTTTGTTTTGTTTTGTCTTTTTTTTTTCATATGACAGTGCCCGTATATTTGAGGCACAGATGTTTAGTATTTTGATTTCCTCTTGATGGATTCTTACTGTGACAAATATAAAATGTCTTCTTTTTCTCTTTTGATTGATTTTTGTTTCAAGTCTATTTTGTTACATTTTGGGATAGCTACACCAGCTTGTTTTTTAGGTTTATTTGATTGGAAAATATTTTCCCAACCTTTTACTCTGAGGTGATGTCTGTCTTTGAGGTTGACATGTATTTCTTGTATGTAGCAGAAGGAGGGATTCTGTTTTCATATCTAATCTGTTAGCCTGTTTCTTTTTATAGGTGAGTTGAATTAATTTGTATTGAAGGATATTAATATTACATTAAGGGGTATTAATATTAATTGCTAGTTCCTGTTATTTTAGTTTTCCTTGTTGGTATTGTTGTGTGTGTGTGTGTTTTTCCTTCTTTGGGATTTGCTGCTGTGAGATCATGTATGGTCTGTGTTTTTGTGGGTGTAGCTGACTTTCTGGCATTGGGGTTTTCCTTCTAGTACTTTGTGTAGGGCTCGGTTTGTGGCTAGGTTTTTCTTAAATCTGGTTCTGTTATGAAATATCTTGTTTTCTCCCCATCTTTTCCTATGATTGGTATAGATGGGACCATGTCTCTGGTGATTAGTCTTCCAGGTGGCACTGAATCCAAGGGTCAGATAGTTCCTCCTTCTGGTGGAGTTGGGGGCCACATTTCCTGTCACCCTGGAGGTTGCTCTGCAATTCCAGTGGTCATTCAGGCCTGCTCCCACAGAGGTTACTTGCTTGGGCCTACTCCTAGTGAGGTCACTGCCTCAGACCTGGTCCTGTGGAGGTTGCTGTCTCTGGGTTGCTCACATGGAGATCACTGGCTAGGGCCTGGTCCTGCTTAGGTTGCTGGCTCAGGCTAGCACCCAGGGAGGTCACTGGCTTGGGCCTGCTCCTGTGGATATCCCTGGCTAGTGTCTGGTACCGTGGAGGTCCTGGCTCTGGCTTGGTCCTACAGAAATCACTGCCTTGGGCCTGCTTCTGAGGCATTTGCTCATATCTTTATTCTTGAAATAATCCCATTTTGACAAGAATTTTTCTTTTGTAAAATTGTTTGCCTTTTTTTATTTTGTTTTTGAATGACTAATGTTCTTTGGGACTCTACAATAGTAGGGTGGCAATAGTTAATACTAATGCATCTAATATACGTATGTACATATGTATGTTTCTGAAATGAAATTTCAAGCGTCTCCTCAGAAATAAATGTTGGACATTTCAATTAATTGATATTCTTGTATATTTTTGATTTTTCAGTTGATCAAATAAGACCTGGTTTGTCTTTGCTTCCCCTTCATTGCGTAGATCTTTATTAGCTATTCTGAGACCTATGACTAAGTCAGTACCTTTGACCTTGCTGTTCATTCCTTTCCACCTTCATCAGAATATTACTATATTTATTCAACTTTGGAAGAATTCTATGATATATTTTTATTATTTACTTTCTGATTCTATGTTGCATATTTTGATATGAGATTTGGTGTTATAAAGTTGGTATTAAGAATCATTGTGTACCTAGAAATTTTTATCCAGCTTTACCCCTTGGTATTTCAGTAGTTGCCTTTTGATTGCTGTGAATATGATGATGACATCTTCAGGGTTCACATTAAATAATATCGATATATATATATATATATATATATATATACATATATATATATATATACATGCATATACATAGATAGGTTTATATTGTTTTCTTCTTTTATAGGAGAGTTCAAAAATACTGAAGTTCCTTATATGTATGCCATAGAGGTAGAGGAAGGCACATCTGTGGAATGTGGCATAGCATTTTCTCCTATAGAAGTAAGTTCAGTTTTCTGTTACTCATGTTATAGAATACAAGTGGGATTACAGATGTGCTATTTTAGGAATCTATCAGCTATCACCTAAGTTTTGTTTTGAATGGGTATTATTCTAATGTGTGACTATACATAGCTATAACTTTTAATTAAGTAATATAATCAGTAGATATGTCTGATTCATGTTGAACTATGATTATCTTGTCTTTGCTGTACTTACTATCAAATTTGAAGTATGGTATGTGGTAAAGGAATGATAGGGTTCAACCAATGAGTAAACCACTTATATTCAAGCTACCTTGTGTTATATAATTGTTTTTGAAAGTGACTCTTGGAATCATTATCTGAAATCCCCCAAAATGGTATGAGCAATTAAAAGATGTTGTTTCTATGATGCTTAGTTAATATTGTTCCCTTGATGCCTGATGATATTTTTAAACTGGAAAAACATTCAATACAAAAGAAAGAACCTTTATTAGAGTGTGACTGTAAAAATGGGTATATCTGGTTAAATTTAATAAGATGTAGTATGCCTTTTTTCAGATTTCTGAAATATAAATGATAAGGAGACTTTTTAAAAAATAATTTATTCTTATTTGCTTTGGTGTTTTGCCTCCACTTATGTTTGTGTGTGGATGCCAGATCTTGGAGATACAGACAGTTGTTAGCTACTATATGGGTGCTGGGAATTGAACCCAGGTCCTCTGGAAGAGCAATCAGTATGTTCTTAACTGCTGTGTCATCTCTCCAGCCCCTGGGAGCTTCTTTTTGTCAATCATAGTGTAAGATTTATACATCAAAAGTAAAACAAAACAAAACAAATAAACAAGAAACAGTGTAGCTAAATTACTTGTACCAGTAAGTACAGAAAATGATTTACTAAGTGAATGCAATACTAACTTCCTCCCTCCCCCATCTACCCTGACATGTTTGCTGGTGTTGTCATTATGTGGGTCATGTTTAGGCAGATACATTGTTTAGATATCATGAATGCAATTTGCCTTAGGTTTAGAAACACTATTTAACAGCTATATAAGTTCTCTGACACTTAAAATCTTCCTACCCCCACATTCCCTGAGCCTTAGGTATTGTGGTGGCCTTGTAGATGTACCAGTTGTGAGAATGGTCACCCCATTGTCACTTATTCTCTGAATGTCTACAAGCTGTGCTCATTTTAGTTGCCTACATCTGATGCAAAAAGAAGATTCTTTGATGAGGGGTAAACATTGTACTCATCTGTGGGTATAAGAATAAATATTTTAAATATAGTTAGACATTCTATTGGCTTAGGAGAACGGCACTTGTAGGTTTGCTTCTAGGTTTTATGACCTCTCTTGCCATGAGTACTTGTGTAGGTTTGCAATACCAGGCAGGAATTCCCTCCTATTAAACTTACCTTAAGTCAATTGGACTTAATAATCCAATTTTCCCTCCTATCAAACCTACCTTAAGTCCAATCATTACCCCTTTGAAAATAGTGCCACTCTTGCATCATTGGGAATATCAAACTGGTCTAGTCATTGTTGTGGTTTAGTAGACTTTACCTCTGGATGGAACTATTGATTACTTTTCTCCCTTAGCAGCTTTTATAGCATCTTTTACTATTATGAGAGGTAGTCCTCAGGGAGGAAACGTCCAGCTCAGTTCCAGCTCCATTCTTCCAGGTTCTGTGTCAAGTGTGCTCTGTCTTCAGCAATAGATTCTTACCTTCAAATTATGGGATGGAACCAAGGGCAATAACAATCATTTATGTTATTTTGGGAGTGTCTTGGATAGCTCCTGACCAACAACTTCAGACGAGTTTCTCCTTACCTTGAATTAAATTTTCTTTTAGCATATGGTTCTTAGGAGAAGTGTTGTATCCCCCCACCCTGCATGTGTGATGTTAATGTTTTCATTTGTATACTCACATTCATTTCTGTATATATACATACATACACACATATATGTATTTTTAATTACACTTATAAAACAGTTTCTTTATGACATTTTCAAACTTCCTACTTCCTAATATTAGTTAAGGGAGATCACTCATGGGGACTAGAGAGATGATCTGCTCAGGAGTTTATAGTACTTGTTGCTCTTGGTGAAGAAACCAGTTCAGTTATTCTCAGCACACACATGGAGGCTCCTAAACATCTCTAATTCAAGTACTAGGGCATTCAACACACCCTTCTGGCTTCCATTGACACCCAACACACCGGTGATACACATACATACATGCAGAATAAACATACATACACATAAAATAAAGAAGTATAAATAATTCAAAAAAGAAAGATGACTCATTCAACCCAGAGTTCAATATGGGAAACAGCTATATTGATTTCCGTAGTAGCTATAAATTTTCATTTTCAGCCACAGTGCAAGAGTGTTCCCCTTGTTCATCCTTGCAAGCATGATCTGTCACTTGTGTTATGGATCTTAGCTATTTTGACAGATGTAAGATGGAATCTCAAAGTATTTGCATTTCATTGATGACCAAGGATTTTGAACATTTCTTTGTGTTTCTTAGACATTTGAGATTCCTTTATTGAGAATTCTCTGTTTAGATCTGTACCCCATTTTTAATTAGATTATTTGATATTTTTGATGTCTAGTTTTTGAGTTCTTTATATATTTTGTATGTTGGTTCTCTCTCAGATGTAGATATAGTAAAAATCATTTCCCATTTTGCAGGCTGCCACTTTGTTCAAATGTTAGTATCCTTCGCCTTAGAGAAGCTTTTCAGTTTCATAAGGTCCGTTTTGTAACTGTTGATATTACTGCCTGCACTATCAGTTTTCTTTTAAATAAGTCTTCTCCTGTGCCAATACATTCAAGGCTGTTCCTTATTTTCTCTTCTATTAAGTTCAATGTATCTGGTTTTATGTTGAGGTGTTTGATACATTTGGACTTTAGTTTGGGGCAGGGAAACAAATATGAATCTAGTTGCGTTCTTCTACATGATGATATCCAGTTTGACCAGCATCATTTTTTGACAATGCTGACTTTTTATCCAGTGTGTATTTCTAGCTTCTTTCTAAATACTCAGGTTTTCATGTATGTGCGGATTTATGTCCAGGTCTTCTGTTCAATCCTTTTTATCAACATGTATGTTTTACACTTTAGTTCTGTAGTCCAGCTTGAAATTGTGAATGGTGGGAAATCCATCAGTATTTTCTTTTACTGTTCAGTATTGTTTTACCTGTCCTGGAGGTGATTTTTTTATTTTTTGCTTTGTTTGTTTATATGAAGGTGTGAATTGTGCTTTCAAGGTTCATAAAGAATTGAGTTGGAATTTTGATGGGCTTTACATTGAATCTGTGGATTGCTTTTAGTAGGATGGTATTTTTATATATGATAATCCTACTGATGGATAAGTGTGAGAGAGTTTTTTCCATCTTCTGATATCTTCAGTTTCTTTCTTCAAAGACTTGAAGTTCTTATTGTACATGTCTTACTCTTGCTTGGTTAGAGTTACCCCTTGATATTTTATATTCTTTGGGGCAATTGGGAAAGGTTTTGCATCCCTGATTTCTCTTTTAGTCTATTGCTATTTATATACAGGAAGACTACTGATTTTTTTTTAAATTGATCTTGTATCTAGCCACGTTGCTGAAGTTGTTTTTTAGATATAAGAGTTCCTTGGTAGAATTTTTATGGTCATTTATGCATATGATCACATCTTCTGCAAATAATTCTTTGACTTATTGCTTCCCAATTTGTATTTCCTTGGTCTCCTTCAGTTGTCTTATTGCTCTAGCTAAAATTTAAAATACTGTATTGAATTGATAAAGAGAGTGTTGACAGCCTTGTCTTGTTCTTGATTTTAGTGAAATTGCTTTGAGTTTCCCTCCATTTAATCTGATGTTGGCTATAGCTTGTGGCAAAGTACCTTTATTCTTTTTAGGTATCATCCTTATGTACCTAATTTCTCCAGGACTTTTTTCATGAAGGAGTATAGGGTGTTGTCAAAATCGTGTTCTGAATTTAATGAGATGATCATATGCTTTTTTATTTCAGTTTGTTCGTGTGGTAGATTATGTTTATTGATTTTCATATATTAAACCATCCCAGCATTTCTGGGATGAAGCCTATCTGTTTATGGTGGATAATCTTTTTGATGCATCCTTGGATTTGGTTTCCAAGTATTTTATTGAGTATTTTTGCATCTATGTTCATAAGTGAAATTGTTCTGCAGTTCTCTTTGCTGAGCCTCTATATTGTTTGGGTATCAAAGAAACTGTGGCCTCATAAAATGAATTGCGCAATGTTCCATCTGTTTCTATTTTGTGGAACAATTTATGAAGTATTGGTATTAATTCTTCTTTGAAAGTCTGATAAAACTCTGTTCTAAAGCCATCCAGATCTGTGCTTGTTTTTTTTTGTGGGAGAGACTTTGAAAGAATGCTTGTATTTCTCTAGGGTTTGTAGTTCTGTTTAAATTGGTTATCTATTCTTGGCTTAATTTTGGAAAGTGATACTTATGGAGAAAATTACCCAGTTTTTAGAAATTTTTAATTTGGTGGAGTATACGTTTTGAAGTATGTCTTTATTTATGTTTATGTATTTACTTGGTTTCTGTTGTTATGATCACCTCTTTATTTCTGATTTTGTTAATTTTTATGTTCTTCTGCATTTTAATTATTTTGGATAAAGGTTTGTCTATCTTTTTGATTTTTTTCAAAGAATTTACTCTTTGTATCATTGATTCTTTGTGTTGTTTTTGTTTCTATTTTATTGACTTCAGCCCTCAATTTTATTACGTCTTGATGTTTGCGCATCTCAGGTGTGCTAACTTATTTTTGTTCTAGAATTTTTACTTGTGCTGTTAGGATGCCAGTTTGAGGTCTCACCACATTTTTTAGACACTTGGTGCTATGAAATTTCATCTTAACATCACTTTCATTGTGTTTCATAAGTTTTGGTACGCTGTGTGTTTGTTTTCATTGAATTCTAGAAATTCTTTAATTTCTTTAATTATCTCTTGACTCATTTTTCATTCAGTTGAGAGTTTTTCAGTTTTGTTGATTTTGTAAACTTTCTGTTGTTTTGGTTGTTGTTGCTAACCAGCTTTAATCTGTGGTGGTGTGATCGGATGCAGGGTGTTATTTCTCTTTTCTTGTATCTGTTGAGACTTGAGTCATGCCTGAGTATATGGTCCATATGGTCCATTTTGGAGAAAGTTCCATGATGTGCAGAGTGAATGGTATATTTTGTGTGTGTGTGTGTGTGTGTGTGTGTGTGTGTGTGTGTGTGTTTGGGTGAAATGTTCTGTAAATATCTTAGGTCTATTTGGTTTTTAACATCTGTTATCTCTGGTATTTCACTGTATAGTTCTTATCTGAATTATCTGTCCATTGTTAAGAGAGGGGTAGTGAAGTCTCCCACTATTAGTTTCTGAGAGTCAAGATGTGATTTGAGCTGTACTAGTGTTTCTTTTAGAAACTTGGGGCCCCTTGTGTTTGGGGCGTAGACATTAAGAATTAAAATATCATCTTGGTGTATTTTTCATTTATGGGTATGTAGTGTCCTTTTGTATCTCTTTTTTATTAGTTGTGGTTTGAGGTTTATTTGCTTAGATATTAAAATGTCTACAACAGCTTGATTCTTAGGTCCATTTTCTTGGAATATCCTTTTCCAGCGCTTTACCCTGAAGTAATGTCTATCCGTGATGTTGAGGTGTGTTTCTTGAATATAGCAGAATGTGGAATCCTGGTTTTGTATCTATTTTGTTAATCTCTGCCTCTTTTGGTGGGAGAGATTGAGTCCATTGATATTGAGAGATAGCAATGCCCAATGACTGCTGAGTCTGGCTATTTTGTTGTTGGTGTTGGTTGCATGGTTGCAGGGTGCGTGTGTGTGTGTGTGTTTACTAGTGTACGAGTATGTGTGCACACACACACTTACCTTTTCTTGATGTTGGTGGTGTGAGATTATTTAATTCCTGTGATTTCATGTGTATAGTCAACCTCCTTAGTTTGGAATTTTCCTTTTAGCAGCGTCTGTATTGCTTCATTTGTACAGAGTTAGTGTTTCAGTTTGACCTTATCATGGAATATCTTATGTTCTCCATCTGTGATGATTGAAAATTTGCTCAGTCAGTATAGTCTTCTGGGCTGACCTCTGTGATTTCATAGAGTCTGCATAACATATATCTAGGCCCGTCTAGCATTTCGAGCATTTATCGAGAGGTCAGGTACAATTATATTTGGTTTGCCTTTATATGTTTCTTGGTCATTTTCCTTTGCGGTTTTTAATATTCTTTACTCTGTTTTTTTTTTTTTAATTTTGTGTTGAGGGCACTTTCTTCTCTGTTCCAGTGTTTTTCTGTCCTGCATGCTTCTTCTTGTACATTTATAAACATCTCCTTCTTTATGTTAAGAATGTTTTCTTATGTAATTTTGTTGACAACATTTTCAGGACCTTAGAGCTTGGTTTCTTTTCCATTATTCCTACCATTCTTCCGTTTCATCTTTTCAGAGTGTCTAAGCTTTCCTGTATATTTGTGTCAGGAATTTTTTAGATTAACATTTTCTTTGACCATTGTTTGTATTTCTTCTACTGTATCTTCAGTGCCTGATACTCTCTTTGCTGTTTTATCTTCTGTTGGTGACTCTTACTTCGATAGTTCTTATTTAGATTCCTAAATTTTCCATTTCCAGAGTTCCCTCAATTTGGATTTTCTTTATTCCATTTTCTTTTTCCGGTCTTTAACCATTTAAATTCTTTCTTTCTTTTTTTTTTTTGACTTAAAAGTGTTCATTTATTTCCTCCATTTATTTGTTTCCCTGTGTTCATTAAGGGATTTATTCACTTCCTACTCTCTGTCATCTTCATATAGTTGATTTTAACGTGTTTATTTTGTGCTTTAGGTGTGTTCAACTACTAAGAGACTGGTGTGGTAGGGCTAACTTGGCTATGTTTCCCTGGATGTCGCTGATTGTGTTTTCTGGCAGTTATGGATGCAGGCTTAACAATTGGTGTCTGCTGGGATGCAGTGATGAGTGTAGGCATGTAGACTAGGATGTGATGGTCTGTAGGATCCACAAGAGATGTGAGCAGGAGCTACAGAAAGCTGTTGCTGGTATTCTAAGCCTCGGGTTGGCTCTCCTGGAACAGAGGATATCTCCCATTCTTACAGTGTTGTTGAAGGGACAATAATTTTGGAGGTGAGGTAGTTTTATACATCACATCTTTCTTTTTGGGACGATTCCTTCTAAGCAAAATACGTACGAATGTTTAGGATGAGGGAACAAATTGTATACGGCTTTCTGCATACTAATAATAGCAATTATACTTCTTTCTGAATTAGTTGTATAAAAAAGATTTTTTGTAAGACTAAATCTTACCTAAAAAGGGAGTTAAGGAGTCAGAAGGATACACTGGTACATACTGCCATCCTCATTATCAACAAGAGTTGTACTTAAATGAGTATTATGTCTTCCTGTATGTTGCATTTTTTGTCATTTATTTTTCAGACTATAGCATAATGATTGTTTCCACTTACCTTTCCTCCCTCTACCATTTTTTTGCTCTCTTTCAAATTTATGTCCTATTTTTCAATTAATTATTGATATATATATGTATGCATATATTTCTAAATATAACTCACTCAGTTTGTTTAATTTGGATTTATATTCCTATAATCTTCACTTTTAGATTTAATACTAGACCCATCAGTCGAGCTCAATACCTAATAACTGTCAGAACTAACTTACTAGAACTCATACCATTTTTTGCTTATATTATCCTATAATAGTAGAACATCCCTGTGGAATAAATTTTTATCTTTGTCGTCTCTGATTCCTCTCATATGTGGATTTTTCTATTTTCCCTCTATCTTCTGATCCTCTTTCTCCTTGTCTTTTGATCCCACATTTCCATAATCTTTATGTATTATGCCCTAGAAATTGTTTCATTCCATTGCATACAAAACCACACACGTAGACACACACATGGACACAGGGAAATCAACACATTTATTAAGGGATTTGCTTTTTATCTTTGTTTTACTTTTTAATAGATCTGGCTCTTAGCATGGGCTTAGAAGTTAATATTTTCTGGAATCCTTTTTGATTTGATTTTTCTAGGTTATCTTTGTTTAGAGATCCTGCTTCTTTGAATTATGTGTTGTGTGAATATATACCCTCACCAAGATAGGCTTTCTCTGATTCCTAATCTCCTAATAAGTCTTTTATTTCTTATGTAATATTTAAATCCCCATAGAAGCCAATCTAGAACTTTAGCCTCCCTGTCTTTGCATTTCCATAACCTTTTGCTCTCTTGCCTGTGATTCAGATCCCATCTCCAGCTAATAGTAGAAGATAGTCACAGTTCAAAACACTATTTGACTATATTTTACATTAAAATGTAAGTCCTATTGTATGCAGAAAAACCTTGAAAATGAAATAATTGGCTTAGAATGATGCTCAGTTAGTCAAATGTTTCCACTGGTCCTTCATGAACAGATTCAACAACCACAGAATAAAGTATACTTGGAAAAAGGATGCATCTGTAATGAACATATACAGATATTATTTCTTGTCATTATTACCTAAGCCATGTATTTTAACAACCATCTATATAGCATTAATATTTTATTAAATTTCTTAACTAGTCTAGAAATAAAAGAGGTGGCAAGGTCGTTCAGTGTAGGGTGTTTGCTACCAAGTTTGATGACCCGAATTGAATTCTTAGAGGTCACATGCTGGAAGAAGAAAATGAAGTCTCTCTATTTGTCCTGTGACTTCCACATAATCATGGCGGCATGTACAAACCTCACATATCTACACACTATGTAAATAAATATAAAAATATTGAGGACTGTAGAGATATCTGAGTGATTGTGGTGATCTGAATGAAAATGGTCCCCAAAGACTCATAGCTTGTTGTACTATTAGGAAGTGTGATCTGGTGGAGAAAGCCTGTCACTGTGGAGATGGGCCTTGAGGTCTTATATATGCTCAAGCTACCCAGTGTCACTCTTTCTTTGTGTTGCCTGCTGATCGAGGTGTAGAATTCCCCAGCACCATAATTACCCACATGCTGCCATGTGTCTCGTCGTGATGATAATGGAGGACTAAATCTATGAAACTGTAAGCCAGCCCGTATTAAATGCTTTTCTTTACTGGAGTTGCTACGGTCATGATGTTTCTACTAACCCTAAGACAGTGATTGAGCTCCTTTGCTCTTGCAGAAGACTCAGGTTCAATTTGAAACACCCATATGCTGACTCACAGCCATCCATCATTCTAGCTCCAGGGATTCACATGCCTTCTTCTGACTCTGTGGGCACTAGACACACCTATGGTATATATTCATATATGCAATCAAAGCAACTCTTCTATAAAAATTAAAAAGTAGCAAAATGTATATGACTATTTTGTGAAGTTGAATACAAGTTATTTGTATGTGGGATTTGAATGTGCATCCTGTCATTTTGCAGTTCACATATGGGAATGGGGAGATTATAAATTATGTTTAGAGCCATGTTTTATGGATACAAAGGGTTGACTGTCACTCATGGTTTGGCATATATTATAGAATGTTGATTTATTTTAATTTGCAAATGTAAAACAGCAGATCAGTCAGACGATGAAAAAGAGAAGAAAATGTAACTGGTCTCTGAAGTCTAGATAAGAAGTCTCCAATGAAATAAGATGAAACACATTTTCTGTTGTATTTTTTCTTTATGTGTGGAATATGAAAGCAAATTATATCTGTATATCTTTAGTCAGTTTACTCCTTGATGTCTATTTTCAGGTAGTATTGCAGAAATAGATTATCACGGAAATGAGTGTTTTGAAACAGCCATTAAAATAAGACATGCTTCTGGTTTTGATGCTTCCCAATTCTGTAATGAGAACAGATGGGACATAAGCGTCCATAGCAGGATATGGAATTGACAGTGATAATGGTCAGATACAATAAAATAAAATTAAAATGTAAACCAGTGTTTTGCATAACTAGCGTAATGTGAATCTTCAGATCTGAAAAGATGCCCTTTATATGAGATTAATGTTCATTTTATTTATTATTTATTCAAAACCAAGCATTAGCATGAACTCTTAGTATGGTATAGGACTAGATATGACCTTGGGAGCTTTTTTTTTTTACATCTCCAAGTTTAAAATAAGCATTTTTTTTATTTCTTTCTTCTGTTCACCTCTAGAAATATATTAAGGGAACATTGGACAGTAGGTTGTGTGTCTGTATATTTAGGAATGATATGTTTAGTATAGTAATTAAGAAATCCTTGCCTATCCAAGGATCACCAAGACTTATCTGTATTTTTTCCAAATATTTTAGCTTTCATAGTTGGATATTTGGTTCATTTATAATAAAAACGCATTTTATAAACAATTTGTTTCATGATCTTAAAGACTTATTTTCAACATAGTGAGTAATACATCCTTTACTTTATTAAATGACTGTATTTTCAATGCCACAAGATAATTTTATTTTGTAAAAGGTAATTTCAGTGAATCAACATTATCAAAGCCCACAAAGTTACAAATATCTTTTGGTCATTTTTTGACAGGTAGCAACATATGACTTTAGCTTTCCTGTCCATATTAATTCCTTTAAGGCTTCAGATCTCTACTGCGAGTATTTGTCACAGAAAAAGATTTTGATGCCAAGAGTATCACCAATTATTCCACCTTGTTTTGTTCAAGCTACTGGTATGTAATATGAAAGTCAACTGATGTGTGCAGGTCAAAGATTCATACTTAACATCTAAGAGTAAAGAAAAATCAGAATATCATTTTTAGTTTTCAAAATTTGGAATATTAGAAAACAAAATCACTCAATTTCTTTGTTTTAATGAATTGAATTTATTAATTTATTTTGCATCCCTACCACAGTTTCCCCTCCCTCTTCTCCTCCCATTCCTCAAATCGCTGCCTCCTCATCCCCACTCCTCTCTTTATGTTCCGAAAGGGGCAGGCCTCCCATGGATGTCAACAAAGCATTGCATATCAAGTTAAGTGGAGGATTTAACTCCACCACTTGTATTAAAGCTGGGCAAGACAACTGTCGAAGCCTTAGGGACAAGCCCTGTTTCCACCACTAGGAGTCCAACAAGTAGATCAAGTTACACAACTGTCGTACATATGAGGAGGGCCTAGGTTGGTCCCATGCTGGCTTCCTAACTGTCAGTCCAGAGTCTGTAAGCTTGTATGAGACCAGATTGGCTTTCCTTGTGATGATTCCCCCCTCCTACAATCCTTCCTCCTTCTCTTCATTAAGATTCCTCAAGCTCAGCCAAGTGGTTGCCTGTGGATTTCTGCATCTGTTTCCACTAATCACTGGAAGCAGGTTCTCTGATGACAACTGGGGTAGTTAACAATCTTACTAAAGGAGATGGCCAGTTCAGACTATGTATTCACTATTTCTAGGAGTCTTAGCTGGGATCATCTTTGTAAATTCCTGGGAGTTTCCATTGCATCAGGTTTCTAACTGACCCTAAATTGTACCCCCAATCAAGATGTCTCTTTCACTATTTTCTCCCTCTGTTCACTTCCCCCAAGGCCCTAACCCAATCCCTCATGTCCCATCCCAGCCACTACCACCCCCCCCCACAGTTTACCTGGGAGATTTCGTCTGAAATGTATACCTGCCTGTCCTCATTTGAGCCCTCCTTTTTACCTAGACTCTCTGGGACTGTGGATTGTGGCATGGTTATCATTTAGGAGTTGAATACATACCGTGTTTGTCTTTCTGGGTCTGGGTTACCTTACTTGGGATAATTTTTTTCTATTTTCATCTAGTTGACTTCAAATTTCCTGATACCATTGTTTTTAACATCTGAGTAATAATTTATTGTGTACATGTGCCACATTTTTCATTTATCCATTCTTTGGTTGAGAGTTATCTAAGTTTTTTTCCAGATTCTGGCTATTATGAATAATGCTTTTATGAGCATAGTTTAGCAAGTGTTCTTGTGGAATGATTGAGCATTCGTTGGGTATGTGCACAAGAGTAGTATTCCTGTGTCTTGAGGTATACTGATTCCCAGTTTTCTGAGAAACCACCATATTTATTTCCAAAGTGGCTGTACAAGTTTGTACTGCCACCTGCAGTGGAGTTTTTCCTTTTGCTCCCTATCATCTGCAGCATAAGCTGTCATTAGTGTTTTTGATCTTAGCCATTCTGAGAAGTGTAAGATGGAATCTCAGAGTCCTGATGGCTAAGGATGTTGAACAATTATTTAAGTGCCTCTAAGCCATTTGAGATTCTTCTATTGAGAATTCTCTGTTAGATCTGTACACTATTTTTAATTGTGTTATTTGGTATTTTGATGTCTAGTTTCTTGAGTTCTTTATATATTTTGGAGATCAGCCCTCTGTCGGATTGAAGATATTTTCCCATTCTGTAGGCTGCTGTTTTTTCTTAACAATGAGCGTGAGAGATTTTTAAAACTTCTGATACTATGTTTGCATCTCCATTTCTGCATGATTGGTATAGAGATCATATTAATACCCCTTGTTCTTTCTTATTTCAATATTGAGTTTATTTTATGATTTTTACCATTTCATCATCATTTTCTTGTTTTACATGTAATCCATTGCCAATTAATTTTATAAAATGAAAATTTGTAAGTATGGAAGTCAGGGTATCTTAGAAATGTTGGAAATTAAATTTTACTTTTTGACTAGGAGTATAAAACAGAAAAAATTATTTTTGCTATTTCATTTTGGAAAAAATATATTAAATAGTGTCCATATTCTCTATATTAATATTTATCAGTATATTTACCTTTCTTTTAAAGTTTTACGAGCACCGTTGGAATTATCCAGCACGGAATTTGTCTTCAAAGTCCCATTATATAAGCTTCAACACAGTAAGGAAATCACAACAATTCAGGTATATAGATAATTAATACACGTTATAACTCATAATTATTTTGTAATCTTTTTGGTTTTCACTTAGTGACGTGATTATTTGAAAGTTTTCATTATAATATATAAATAACAAAATAATAACATGTTTCATATATATGAAAGAAACAGTCTTAATAGTGAAAACATGCTGTTATATAATAAAATAACACACATTAGTCTACTATGTTTTCCTTACTGTGCATCATTTTATTTTCCAAGTAAAATTATATGTAGACGGAAAATGAAAGACATGTATAGACCTGTATGTATCTCTTAGGAAATTGTGTCTCCCTTGCCCTTTTTTTTCTAGTGTATTATTATTTCTATAATCAGTTTTGTTGAATACCTTTATTACTGGTGGTAAAGTATATAGGGGAAATATTTAACATTGCATTGATTAAAATAGAATGCATGAAATTAAGAGTTTTAGATTAATAAAATATTTCTATTGAAATTAAAATAGATTTTTTAAGACACTGAGCATAAAAAGATAGTAAAATTTCTTTTAATAAACCCCATGTGTATTTAAATCTCATATATGGAACTGAAAAAATAGCCTTAGTAACTTGAAATGTATTCTAGATTTCAAAATTTCTTTCTGAAATGGGAGATTATTTTACATTATTGAACTTTCATTCAATTGTTTTGATATATGTGACTGGTGAACAAAGAGTCTGAACCACCAGTTATTACTTAGTTATGAATAAGACATTTGCAGGAGCCATGATCCTTTCTGAAATTTTAGGGGGAAGTTCCTAGCATTGCCTTCTTCAGCATTTAGAGGATAGTCACATTTCTTTTCTATGGCTCTAGTGGGGAAATGTTACAGGGGCTACATTTGACATCATATGAAGAGCATTTGTGACATCACAGTGACTCATTGCATCTGCTGGTTTATTCTTCAGTTTCTTAGTCTCTGCTTTGGTAGTGAAGCGATCAGCTTCAAAGGGTTAGGGAATTTAAAGAACACATTTACATACATAATTAAGGTTTTTTTTTTTCCTGTAAGAAAGAGTATTCTCTCTGTTTTAGTATGAACTAACATAAATTTCCTTATTTTACTATAAATCATGAATACATTTATTTAAGATTCTGTTTAGGTTGGCTTTTGGCATGTTAATATCACCATAAGTAAATACTTAGATCTTATTTCTAACAACTAAATTTTATAGTGCATTCATTAAATTTTAAGAATTTCTTCTTTTGTATATATATCTATGAACAGGATCTTGTGTTACTTAATATTTCAAAGAAAACTGTTCAGTGGTCTTTGGACATCCGTAAAAATGACAAACTTTTCAAACGTGGCATATTCAAATTTACTGCACTAATTGGAAGTCTGAAACCAAATGAAAAGTATACTATTTCCATACATTTCTGTCCAAGTAAGCATTTTTCTATTTTTTTTAAAAAAATTTTTAAATTTTATGTGTATTAGTTTTTTGCCTGAATATATGTGTGTATAATATTCTCTGTGTATACACCAGGTCTGCTAATGCCAGAATCACGGTCTGGGTCCTCTGGAACTGGAGGGACAAATGGTTAGGTGCTGCCATATAGGGGCTGGGAACTGTTGGTCCTTACCGCTGAGCCACCTCTCCAGTGGCCCTGGCAGCCTTTGTTAATCTTCAAAGCTGGGAGAGTTTCACTCCCTTTCTTAGTAGTCCCTTAAGATCCTTCAGCAGGTTGTGATGTCATCTTCATGCTCTGTATACCATAGCTATTAGCAGCTTCTATTAAAGTATTGGAAGCAGCTGAAAAAAGAAGTCCTGTTGCACTATTTCTGTGTATTATTTAAGTATTATGTATTCCCCCATGTAGTAAGCATTTCTTCCCCAATGTACAATTATTTCTACCACCCATATAGTATACATTAAAAAGATTTACTTCTCCTCTAGACAAGGTATACTTGAAGACATGTTGGTTTTTATAATTTCTTTGTATAACAATCCTCCACTTACTCTTTAATTCTTCATCAGGCTGCATTTTTCCTTGGTTAACTACCCTGCCCCACTGAGATTTAATATCATAGTAAATTTTGATAGTAATACTTATATTAAATACACTTTTGAATGTAAACTAATATGTAGTACCTTTTTTTCCCGTAGAGGAGCCCGTAACCTACCTAGCTGATGTTGCTATCCGTTTAAATGATAATTTATTTGACTATAGAACACTGAGTTTGATTGGAGAGATACAATCACCGAAGATAATTTTTGATCCACCATTTATATGTTTTACTCCTATTCCTTTGGATATCACAGCTGGGGTGGATATCAGAATTTTGCCACAGAACTATTTCAGGTAAGTCCTTAGTATGAATTTTCTATATCATGTACAATTTTGTTTTTTATCTATCTTATCTGAAAATTTTATCCTATGTCTGATTTCTTGCTATAGTTTGGAAGAGCTATTAAAGCATTTCATTATACACTGATATTTTAAGAAATAGAAAATTTCAAGAAATACAAAAAAGTAATTTATTTTCTTGAATTTTTTTAAAAAACATGTCTTTGTATTATGAAAAATAAGCTTAAAATTTCAATGTAAAAGAAATTAACACAAATTTTGTTACTTAAAACATTCATTTGATATCGCAAAAAAACATTCAGCTCTAGCCTTGTCTACCTAGTAAGTTCTAAGCTAGTCAGAGCTACATGGTGAGGATTCTCTGTTGGCCTGGAACTCACTGTGTGGCCCTAGTTGGTCCTGAACTCTGAGAGTAGCTTACTCAGGAGTCACAGTACTGAAGTCAAAAGTGGGCACCAGATGCCCAGCCGTTGTTTTTATTCATAGTGCTTCTTGTATTGGCTATAGCGTGCAATGAGCTGTCAACATTCTTCTATACATTATATAATAATATGTACAAATTTCCACTAGTAACTAACTGTACCAGGAGTGAGGCAGGTGAGTGATAGGCATGTGTGCCCATTGCATCCCACAATGTTTGTACCATTTAAAATGCCCACCCAGTGTAAATGAGAACTTTGTATCCTGTTTTCATCTCCTTCTGTCAATCACTGAAAGAGTTATTAAAATAGGTACTGTAATGGTGGATTTTTAAATATTACTTCAAATAGTTTTGTTTTAGTTGTTTGGGGGAATAGTATGTTTAGCATAGTCTAGTGAGTTGATCAGTTTTTTTTTAATAAATGAACCAGATTATTTTTGATTACTAGAAAGATCTAGTAAATCTTTCTTTATATATTTAAATTTATTTATATTTTATGTGTGTTCCTCATCATTAATATATACATATATATCACATATATACATACACACATATATACTTATCTATCAGAGTAAGATTTTATTTGTTTATATATATATATATATATATATATATATATATATTGTTTTGTTTTGTTTTTTGACAGGGTTTCTCTATGGCTTTGGAGCCTGGAACTAGCTCTTGTAGACCAGGCTGGTCTCGAACTCACAGAGATCTGCCTGCCTCTGCCTCCGAGTGCTGGGATTAAAGGCGTGCACCACCACCGCCCGGCTTGTTTATTTTTTAATATATCTGGAAGTGCTGATTTTCATTAACTGTAAGGCTTTGGAAGATGTTTGTTTGTTTTATATTAAGTCATTGAGGACTGGAAAATATGTCTCCCTCCTTTATAAATATCTCTCTTAGCTAGGTAATAACATTATGACCAAAATCAGCTTGGAGGAAGGCGTTAGCTTCATCTTATAGCTTGCAATCCATCATACAGGGAAGCCATAGTGGAGAGTCAAGAACAGGGAAGCAATAGTGGAAAGTCAAGAACCTGGAAGCAGGAACCAATGAATAGGTGGTAGAGGAATACTGCTTATTAGCTTTCTTCTCAAGACTTGCCCAGTCTTTTTTTTTTTTATTCTTCTCTCATACAATACATCTTGGCCTTAGTCTCCCCTCCCTCTACTCCTCGCAGCCCTCCTTCAGCCTCCCAACATCTACTCCTCTGCTTCCCTTCATTAAAGAGCAGGCTTCCCAGGGATGTCAACCAAACATGGTATAAAAAAGTGCAATAAGACTAGGCACAAACCCTCATATCAAAGTTGGCTAAGGCATCCCAGTAGGAGGAGAAGGGCTACAAGGCCAGGAAAAAGAGTTGAACACACAACACCAAACTATACAATCATAAGGCAAATGCGGAGAACCTAGTTCAGATCCATTTTGGGACAGTGTTTGTCGCATCAGTCTCTGTAAGCCCCTATGAGCCCAGCTTAGTTGACTCTGTGGGCCATGTTCTCCTAGTGTCCTTGATGCCTCTGGTTGTGTCCTTGACCCCTCTGGCTCCTGCTGTTATATCCCTCCCTCCTCTTCTACAGTATCCACTGAGCTCCATGTAATGTTTGGGTATGGGTCTCTGCATCTGCATCCATCAACTGCTGGAGGAAGCCTCTCCTATGGTGATTTGGCTAGGCACCAATCTGGTCTTCTGGCAGGCATGGCCTATGATTGGACAGGGGGCCTCACTCATCCTTATTTCTTATACAACTCAGGACCACCTGCTCTCTGGTGGCACCACATACAGTTAGGTGGACACTCCAATATCAGTCAGCAGTTAAGAAGATGCCTACAGTACAATCTTTGGAAGCATTTTCAAGATTAGTATTCCTTTTTCCCAGCTTGTGTCAAGTTGACATAAAAACTGGCCGCAGTATCTTGGACTTGTGATAAGAGAATAGGCCAGCTATAGCTGCTAAGTGATCACTTGGAAGAAGTATTGGCCAGAAAACATACACTATACCTTTAAAATCAAGTTTAATGGGGCAGGGTTTTCTTTGTGTTGTGGCTTTTCATGATCTCCAATATCCCATTTTTCATTTAATGTGTTCTTACAGATTAACATGATAGCTGTATGACTAATAGTAGTATACCCAATTTTTAAATTTATTTTATGGTTGTACACACACACACGCATAAACATATATGTGTATACATAACATATATTTGGCATGCATATTTGCATGTACATACATATGCAGTTTCCTTCAGAAGCCCGAATAGTGTGTTGGATGACCTGGAACAGGCATTGCATGTGGTTGTAAGCCTGATATGGGTCTTGAGAAATTAGCTCTGCTATTCTGCAAGAGTAGCTAGTGCTCTTAACTGTTGATCCATCTCTACAGCCCCCAGTATACCTGTTGTTTGAGTCCAGTAATGTTGTTTGGGAGAGTGAGAAATTGGAGGATGGAGAAAAATATTCATTGTATCTTTCAATGTCTAACAGATTATATAGGCTAATTCTCTAGTAGTACTTCTTCACTTTTGTCCTGAGGGTGGGTCTTGACTGTCTCAGTAACTTATCTTAGAAATACAATCTTATATGTGTACTATCATCTGTGCCTAACATTATTCATAGTAATGTCTTTTAGTTTAGCAAAATCTGGGAATTACATAAGCTTCTTGTGACAGGTTAAGGCATAAATAAACTTGCTAATTATTTGGACACAAGTATTATGGTTATATATGAACTTCAGCTTGTAAGACAGTGGTATTTGGAATATCATAAACAAAATATTAAAATTTTTAAGTCTAGCAAGACTGTATATATGTATTATCCTACCAAAATGATATACTAACACTGTTGGTGAAAAATCCAAATTGAGGAAGGCAATGCAATATTTAATTCCTATGTTTAATGAGGAAGTTATAAGGGACAATGCCACAGGGCTTTCACTAAGTGCTATACAGCTTGAGAAGACCTTAGTACTTCAAGATTCAACATACTTGTGCAATTTGCAGTTTAACCAAGATTACATTTTATAAGGAGATACTGACTTCTATTAATTTTTAGATAAAGTAAATTGGAATTGAGTTTGCTACAAATATTCCTTTTAGAAAACTGTCTTAATGTAAGAATTACTTTTTTTACCTTTCAATTCTTTAATTAATATATGGTATATCAATATAAAAACTATCTGAACTAAAATTATGACATGATGATTCTGTGAAAGGATTTGAAGAGATGATGACACTTAGTATCCTTGCTATATACATAATAGTGAAGTCAGCAGCATAAATGACACATTCAGTGACAATTAAATAGAACTAAATTGCTTTCTACTGGACTTATGAAATCATTTCCCATATTTTATATAGAATATCATATAGATATAATTAATCCAAATGTAAATAATCTTTCCTGTTTTGGTAGCTTAGTGATGTTCATACTGATTAACATAGATTATTCTCATTTAATAATACTTATTTGCTTTATGTTTTCATGTGTATAATAAATGAAACTAATTTTCCAAAATTTTTTGGCATTTTTGATTGGTTAAGTAAATTTTATATATGAAATAACATTTAACATACTGAATGTATTTCGAAGATTTATAAAACAAACATTTAGCATTCTTAATGTTAAAAATATAAAATGATTAAATTTTTGTGGAATTTATCTGGAGGTGCTAATTAGTATCCAAAATTTGAAATGTCTTCATGCATATAATCTAGCAATATTTATATGCATATACATTAACTTTATAAATCTTAACTGATCATTTTAGATAAATTTTTATTTGGATATGTTTGAGAGAAATAATTTTATGTAATGGCTATTATTGAAAACATTGCGTTTAGTCAAATACTTTGCCTCTCTTAATCCTCACAGAACGAAAGGAAAAACAGGAAGAGATGATACAAATATATGTTTAAATATTAAATATTCTATTGTATATATTTGCTTTTTGGAAAAAATAAATACACATTCCCTTCGAATTAATTGCTTATATTTTGAGAAGAATATATTTTAATTTTTTATTTTAAACAGAAATTCAGCTCTACAGTTCAAAATTCCCACAGCAAAAGTTCTTGATGATGATGAGATTCACCCACTTTCGGTGACATTTCCAAAAGGAAGAATTATCACAGCCTCTGATACTGGAATTAATGATGAGCTACCATGTCATCTTAGTTTCAGTTCATCTAAACCGGTTTCATTTTTTACCAATCTTCTCTTTTGTGATGACAGAGATAACTGGTAAGATATTTAAATGTGGATGCTTTTGTACTTGACATTGAAGGATATTAGTTTTCTATTCTATACTTTGTAAAGTGATTAAGGAATGACATAAAATACAGTGGTTTTGAACTTAAAATTTTTAATGCTTCAATTTAAATTTGCTTTCATGAAAAAATAGCAAAATAATGAATTATTTGCATTTATAGTGTTATTTTTTCTTATGTTAGTAGAAAGGTAATGTTTACAACTAGAACATGAAGTATACAAGTACAACCAGATTCTTTTATTGATAGCTTTGGTGGTTTGGCTTGTTGGATTGTAGTACAAAAGAGCCTAGAATAAAGCGTGAAGGCCATCAGTGTTATGGTACTGAGATTTATGTTATA
>PVIU01014617.1:0-51240 GCA_004026605.1 Ondatra zibethicus | reverse complement strand
GATGCTTTTATATTAGGGGCATATATATTCAGGATTGAGACTTCATCCTGATGGATTATTCCATTTAAGAGTATAAAATGTCCATCTCCATCTCTTCTGATTGATTTTAGTTTGAAGTCGATTTTGTTCGATATTAATATAGCCACACCCGCTTGTTTCTTAGGGCCGTTTGATTGAAAAACCTTTTCCCAACCCTTTACTCTGAGATAATGTCTGTCTTTGTTGTTGAGGTATGTTTCTTGTAAACAACAGAATGTTGGATCCTGTTTTCGTATCCATTCTCTTAACCTGTGCCTTTTTATAGGTGAATTGAGTCCATTGATATTAAGTGATATTAATGACCAGAGGTTATTAACTGAGGTTATTTTTTTAGGGTTGAAGAGTTTGTGTGTTTCCCTTCTTTTAGTTGTGCTAGTGGAGGGCTGTTAGATGTCTGTGTTATTATGGGTGTTGCTTGCTTCCTTTAGATGTGGTTTTCCTTCTAGTACTTTCTGTAAGGCTGGGTTTGTGGCTATATATTGCTTAAATTTGTTTTTATCCTGAAATACCTTGTTTTCTCCATCAATGGTGAATGAAAGCTTTGCTGGGTATAGTAGTCTGGGCTTGCATCCATGGTCTCTTAGTGTCTGCAGCACATCTATCCAAGACCTTCTGGCTTTCATGGTTTCCATAGAGAAGTAAGGTGTAATTCTGATAGGTTTACCTTTATACGTTACTTGGCCTTTTTCCTTTGCAGCTCTTAGTATTCTTTCTTTATTCTGTATGTTTTGTGTTTTGATTATTATATGGCGAGGGGATGTCCTTTTTTGATTCAATCTATTTGGTGTTCTGTATGCTTCTTGTACCCTCATAGGCATATCCATCCTTAGATTGGGAAAGATTTCTTCTATAATTTTGTTTAAAATATTTTCTGGGCCTTTGAGCTGTGCTTCTTCTCCTTCTTCTACCCCTATTATTCTTAGGTTCGGTCTTTTTATGGTGTCCCAGATTTCCTGGTTGTTTGTGTTAAGAATTTGTTGGATTTGTTGTTTTCTTTGATCAGTGAGTTTATTTTCTCTATCGTATCTTCAGCATCTGAGATTCTTTCTTCTATCTCTTGTATTCTGTTGGTTATACTTGTCTCTGCCATTCCTCATCATTTACCCAGATTTTCCATCTCCAGCCTTACCTCCATTTGTGTTTTCTTCATTGCGTCCATTTCAGTTTTTATGTCTTGAACTGTTTCCATTACCTGTTTGATTGCTTTTTCTTGGTTTTCTAGGGTATCTTTGAGTAATTTATTCATTTCTTCTAACTTTTTGTTAGTTTTCTCATCCCTTTCTTCAAAGGCGTTTTTCACCTCTTCTTTAAAGGTCTCTATCACTTTCATAAAGTTGCGTTTAAAGTTGATTTCTTCTACTTCTTCTTGGTTAGGTTGCTCAGGTTTTCCTGTTGAGTACTCATTGGTTTCTGGTGTTATCATGTTGCTTTTCAGATTGTTGGAGGAATTCTTGGATTGACGCCTACCCATCTCTTCCTCTGATTTCAGTCAGGGGAGTCTCAGTGGGTTGGGATCTCCCAGGATGGCTTGTACACACTCACCCCACTGTATAGCTGATCTCAGTGCAGGAAGAGGAAGTCCCGTCTGGATTTCCGATCCTTCTGTACCTCCTATCTCGGCACAGGAAGAGAGATTCCTGGGGTTCCAATGCCCCACAGAGGAAAGGGCAATCTTGCAGGGGTGGGGTGCAGGGTCTTGTTGATCAAAGAGGCCTGCAGGGACCTTACCACCAGGCTTGCACAACCTTACCAGTGTGAGCCGCCTCCGATCTCAGCGCAGGAAGAGAGAGTGCTGGGGTACCAAAGCCCCACCCAGGAAAGGGCTATCTTGAGGGAGGAGGGGTGGGGGGTGGGGTGGGGGTAGAGGTGCAGTGTCCTGTAGAACAAAGAGGCGGGGAGGGGCATGGGTGGGTGGTCTTGCGGGAGGGATGGAGGATTCACGGTCCTGTGGAACAAAGAAGCCCGCCTGGACCTTACTGGTGTGCGCCACAGATCTCAGCGCAGGAAGAGAAAGTGTATTTTCTGTTTCTTGCAGCAATGTCTTGACTTCTTGACTGATCAGTCACACAGATGAATTTAGTACATGTATATATATATGTACCTTTCTGTGCAGACTCAAATCTTATATCAATAAAAGTAGTTAACACCATCTTTATTTACAATCATCCTGCCATTCTATCGGAGCCTAAGTGGATAATTTGTGTGATTCAACTCTTCTTTGAGAACATGAGTTCAGGGGTTGGACTTGTGTTCTCCAGTGTCTCTCATGTCTGCATTGTTTTTTTCATTTTTTAAACTTCTGCTTCATGAGTACAATCTCTTAATTGGCATCAAAATCATTAAATATTTAGGATGACCAAAAGGGCAGAATTATTTATGCAATAAGCAATCTATTTGTGAGGATGCACAAAGTCCTTAGCTGAATTCCCAGCTCCTCATAAACTAGCCATGGTGGTGCATGTCTGTAGTTCCAAAACTTGGACAAAGCCAAGAAAATATTTAGTTTAAGACCATCTCCACTCTAAAGCAAGTTTGTGGCATGTCCAGGAAACATGACACTCTGTTAAAATACTGTCACCACTTTGAACTTAGGCTAACTATTTTAACACAGTGATTTTTGTTTGTTTGTTTTTTGAGACAGGGTTTCTTTCTGTGGCTTTGGAGCCTGTCCTGGAACTAGACCAGGCTGGCCTCGAACTCACAGAGATCTGCCTGTCTCTGCCTCCCAAGTGCTGGGATTAAAGGTGCATGCCGCCACCGCCTGGCTAATACAGTTATTTTTATTTCCATTCATTTTCAAGAAACTTCTATAATTTCATGTTTTTACAGTTAAATAAAATTCCATTGTATACATGCCTTACATTTTACTTGGCTATTTATCTATTGTGCATTTCTGGAAAGATTTCATTTCCTCCCTGTTGTGAAAAGACCAACATTTAGCAGGAATTCTCTAGTGTTTCTGTAGTGGGATATGAAGTCTTTGTGCTATGTGCCATGGTTTTGTAGCTTGCAAAGAATCATAAAAGGGAATATGAAGGAGGGGAGTGTGTGACAGAAAAAGAGGCAATAATTTGAGGGGTGAGTGGGAAGTGAAATATCCATTAAAATAAAATATACAAAATCCCTAAAGGGCACCACTTACTATGTAAACTAATTTCAAAACCAAAACTAAAGTATTTTAAAGATTAAAAGAGAATTTGATCATTCCTTTTTCACAGCTTTTAACAATTATGATATAGTTATGTAATATGGCCTTATTACAAAATAAAATATAATTTTTATACAATTTTTAAAAAGTTTTACATATTTTAGTGGGCATTGATTTTTGTTATAATGCTGATCAACCATGCTTCCTGGATTAGCAAGATAAGTGCAGTGGGATCAACATTATCACTTTTCTCTACAGAAAACAATTAGCATGAGTGAATGCATTATGCTTTATTCTAATTTCAACTTATTATTTGCACAAAGTACCTTCACATATTCATGAAGTACAATGTGTTGTTTCAATTCATATCTATCCAGGAAGTGATCAGCCTTGGTCATTTACATACAGATTCACAACATTGATCTTTCATTATATCATTATGTCTTTATGGCAGGGACATTAGGAGGTGCTCTCTTCTATTTTGCCGTATATAATGCTATGTTGTTGATAAATATCTACCCTTTCATTCAGACTGCATGGACACTCATATGTAGTAAATATGGAGTTCAGAATATACAGAAGTTACAAACAAGTTGCATTTTTTCCTATAGACACTATAATCTTCCTTTAGTTGCTTATTGGTGATAAAATTCAACAATACTGTCCCAAAAGCAATTCAATTTGGAATCTCAGAAAATATAAAATTTTAGTCTTAGCCTCGCCTCTCCACAATTTTAAATTATTGACGTCTGCATTTTTGGGCACATTACTAAAACATATTCGAAAGTCTCATGGGGGATGAGTGCAAGCTGGTGGGGAGGTTTGTTATCCTGGCTTGTGATTTGCAAGGCAAGTATGCCAGAAGCAGAAGTTATCACCACAAAGTAGATGGACTTCTGTGCCCCTGGATTATACAGAAGAAGATATTGCATAAGAATTTGTCATCAAATTGTGTAGATTTCCAAAAGGGGATTTAAACTCTGTGACCCACTGTAATTTTATTCTATTGCTAATAATTTTCATTATTTCACCTTTTATACACCAGCAGTACAAGTGTAGATCTTCACATGAAAAAAATTTCTTTCAAACATAAATTTTCACTTTTAATTAAATGTTTATTTCAATTTATTCTCCATATATCAGTGCCAGTAAGATAAATATAAATACAACTCTATGACAACAAATTGGCTGCATAGCATCACATGGTTACTCTGATTTGCTCCCTTCTAGGATAGCCCTCACTTAACATAGAGTACTGTCATTAAATTCAAGCTTTCTCTTTTGTCAGACATTGACTCTGAAAGTCTTATTTACTAAAACCCACATGAAATAAAAATATTTACTTAGGTATTTTATGAATAAAGTTAGGTCATTGTTTATTTACACCCTTGAATAGTTTTTCTGTGTTCAAAGGCAGATTCGTTGTCACTTCAAGGATATTCTATTCTGAGGAACTTTGTAAAAATCTAACTGTTTCTTAAAATAATTCTGCTTTTATTCTTCCCGTGGGGTATACAGGGACATCACACATCAAATCTCTTTATTCTTCAATTTGCTGTTGACAGTCTCCTTTATTCTTCAATTTGATATTGCCTTCTGATATCTTAGAAACATGGTGACGATTACTTCATTTGGGAACACTGGGATTTTCTATTAACACACTATAAAAGGGGATTGAACAAAGCCCAAGGAAAGAGAATTACCTTTTGGATGCTATATAAAATCTATCCATTCAGTGTCAGAGTAGCTATAACATGGCTTCTTTCTGTACTGTCCAGATGCTGCCCTCAATTTTAAGATGTTTCAAAC
Organism: Ondatra zibethicus; assembly: GCA_004026605.1. Lineage (NCBI taxonomy): Eukaryota > Metazoa > Chordata > Mammalia > Rodentia > Cricetidae > Ondatra > Ondatra zibethicus. Next base: position 46,244 of record PVIU01014617.1, on the reverse strand, counting down.
TTTACATCAATCTGTGATAGATACACTATTTGTAATTCTGTTTTCAACACGTGTATACCAAGAAGTGTAGAGTAAAAGAAATTTTCCAAGCTTCTCAAGCTGGTAACAAAGGTTACAGAGTTCACAGCTCTAAGCACAATACAACACTATCTCTCTCTGTTTTCCTACTTTTTCACTTATTTTATAGTCTCTTTGTTAACTTCAAAGTTACTTCCTTTCCTTTGATTGTTAACTTTAAATTTTACATAATCTTTAAATGTGGATTTTATTAAAGTAAGCATCACTTCATTAAAATAATATTTCCAAAAAATATTTCAATTTTGGAATGTGAATTTTTCTCCTGTTCATTATATATTTTGTGTGAGATAGTGTTGGACATATGTGTGTGTGTGTTTGTGTGTGTGTGTTTGTGTGTGTGTGTGCAGAATCACATATGCAAATGTGTGAGTAAGTATCCTAGAAGTCAATTGTCAAGGTCAGAGATTTTCCTCAGTGAGTCTCCAACTAATATTTTTAAGACAAGTTCCTTTCACTAGCTCTGAAGTTAACCAGTTGGCTATGTGACATGACCAGTGAGATCCAGAGTTGCATCTCCCTGAACAACTTCCCAAAGAATGGGATGATTATGGCTGTGCCTTTCTTTTTCTTTTCTTTTTAATTAAAAAAAAATGGTTTCTGAGGATCTGAACTGAAGATCTCATGTTTGGGTAGCAAACATTTTTCTAACTGAACGACATCCCTAGCTCCTTTTCTTTGTTAATTTTATCAATAATTCTGTTGTGCAGGAAATTAGTAGAAAAAAATGTATCCAGAATGAGTGATTTAATAAAAAAATTTGACATGCTAGATTATCTAGAAAATACTCTATTCCAGCCACTGAATTTATGATTGGATTTTTTTAGCATTAGAGTAGAGTGAGAAGTAAAACTTAAAATAACAACAACAACAAAATAATAATAACAAGAAAAAATCATCATGTGTTGAAAAATAAATTCTGAAGAAAAAGTAAAACAAAAGAAAAAGAAAAAGTGACAAATTATGTATGATTGTTCATCCAGGTCAGTTTGTAATATAGTAAAGAAAAACGTTAAGATCTCATCATAGAATTGAACTAAAATTTCTTTTTCATTACACATAGAAAATCTAGAAGATGATCACCTTACTTTGTTACTTTTAGTCTGTCAAGGAGTGAGACTAGTGACATTTCTTCTTGATGTTTTTCCAAGTTATTCTAGCCATACAGAATACACAAAGGTAAAAATAAAATTATAAACACACAAATTCTAAATATCATATAATCTCCTCATGCTCAGGAATCATTGTGGAAAATGGGGTGGGAAGATTGCAAGATCCAAAGGAAATTGATAACTGCAAGGAAATAATGTTTTCTGGACACAGGAAGACATAGAGAGCACATATTTATTCATAGCATTTGAGACAAAGTCCCTAAGACGACTCTTGCGGTAACACGACAGACAAAACTCCATCATGGAGAGGTAAGCACTTAAAGTCCCACCTCTAGCTAAGAAGTTATTAGCAGTTGATAGCTGGTGGAGATTTTTTTAAGAGCATTTCCGTCCAGTGTGTAGTGGCACATCCCTTAATCCCAGCACTTGGAAAGTAGAGGCAGGCAGATCTCTGTGAGTTCAAGTCCAGCCTAGTCTACAAAGTGAGTTCTAAACTCAGAGCTGTTACAGAAAGATACCTTGTCTTGAAAAACCACAAACATATCAACATCCCCCAGTGTGTTGACCACCCTTCAGTGAAAGCCACAAGTCCAAGAATATACGAAAATGATGGTCAGTTTAAAAGCAAACATTCAAATAAATAAATAAATAAATAAATAAATAAAGGCTTATAATTGGGTCTAAAAAACATGGAATGAATCTTTGAGGGTTTGAAGGTTTGGAAGACAGACAGCTGAATATGATCAAAATGTTTTGCATGAAATTATCAAAGACCTAATAAAGTGAGGAGAAAGAATGCTAATGCTATATCCACCTATATTTCTGAACTCCAAATAATGTTATGACCAAAGATTAACATAGTAAAAAATACAGTTTAGAAAATTCCTCAGTCTTCTTAAGGACAATTATACTTAGTTTTTCTTAAACAAATTGGTGCTGATGAGAAACAAGGTATTATGTTTTCGAGGTCAACTTCATCACAAGGTGAACATGTAGCCTATGTTTTGAAAAGAATGGTGTCTGTTTTCTTTGTTTTTATTTCTTATTTATTTTATTTAATTTTTATTCATTTTACATACTAGTTCCTCCTCTCTCCCCTCCTGACTCTTCCCACCCCTTCCCAGCCACTCCTCAAAGAGGGAAATGTCTCCCATGGGGAGTCAGCAAAGCCAGGCATATCAAGTTGAAGTAGGATCAATCCCCAGCTCCTGTAAAAACGCTGAGCATGGTATCCCACCATAGGGAATTGGCTCCAAAATGCCAGCAAATACACCAGACATAGATGCTGGTTCCACTGCCTGGGTCTCCACAAAAAGACCAAGCCACATACTGTCACCCACATTCAGAGGGCCTAGTTCAGTCCAATGCAGGGTTCCTAGCGGTCAGTGAGTGCCCATTATCTTGGATCAACAGTCTCTGTAGATTTCCCCATCATGATCTTGAGCCCCCTTGTTCATATAATCCCTCCTCCCCCACATTGGAAATAAAGGGACCACTCCCCACTGCTGGTGAAAATAGTCTTTTATCATGTAACAAAAATGATGGAGAAGACACCGTTTAAGCTATAACAGTGAGAATTTGAAGAGTATGTGAAACAAGTCTAGTTATATGTGATTAGAAATAAATGTGCATAAAGTAGAAGAAAGCATTATGCTTCAGGAATTAGGTGATAGACTCTTAAAGTGATAGAGGCTACTTTTATGTCACAGACAAGTTGACAAGTAAGACAATGCCAAATAGTTGACAGATATCCTTACTGGATTTTTTATGTCATTTGTAGAATTTTTCCACTTATACCAATTTCCACTTAAACCAATCTTTTGCACTTTAATGAATACTGGAAGATCATTGAGTTTCATACTTGTCTAGCTACACATTTAATAGCCATTACTGTTCTTGGATAAATGAGACAGAATACCTTATATGAGCTTATTGTGACCTTAAAGAAAATTAGTTCAATGACTGATATATAATTCAATTTCTATAATATCAATATTAAATATATAGATTTTAATATAAAGGAAAGGCTATAATGAAAACTCCAGTAATGATACAGCTCATATATTATTTCTTTATTTGTTTTATAAATATAAATATACCTAGAATGGGAGTCATTTATTAAATATATTAGTGTTTATTTACATATTTATGATTTTATTTTTAATTTTTAAGAATTTCATATGTATATTATCATATCATATAAAACCAAGGCATTTTGGGGTTACTTATCTGTAGATTTTTCAGAGCTGTATAATTTGTTATTGGAAAACCAGTCAGGAAGATTGTCCCTGGGTAACACTGATTCTCTCATCAGCCATTGATAACCTGTATGTCTATATTTAGAGGTGAAATCTTACAAATTTTTTGCCATTTTTGCCAGCATAATAACAGCATTTGTGCCTGTTTTATGTGGTTATTGTTTAAGCAACCATATTGTTGAGATTTCATTGGTAGAGCTTCCCAGCCATGCATAGAATAAGCTATCTACAGCAGGCAGTACTTTAAGAAATTTCAACAACGTCCATATATTTTGAAATAATATTTTTATTTAATTGTTTCTCTTTTTAAAATGAAATCCCCACATGAATACATGGTAAAAAGGAGAAATGGAGAAAAAGGTGATGGAAAACAAAGACTTAGTTTAGGAAAGGACTGATTCTCTGGTCCAACTTTTTCATTACTCACAAATTCCTGAAATCACAACACAAAATTCTCTTACCCTCCCTACTTCATTACTCACCCAGCATCCTCTGGTGCTCTGCCCTCTGTGAAATCCTTGTGATTTCCTTTCTTCTTTGCCCCACCTCACAAGTGCATCTGTCATGCTACTAATATCTGACTGATTGTTCTCTTACAATATGTGCACTTTTGCAACATCTCCAATGAATAGTTTATGAATAAATAATATTACAAAATTTATTACATGCACATCCATATATAGATATATAATTATACATATAAATATATAATTATTCATATAATTGCATACAATTATATATACATATTATCATTTCATTTATGTAGCATTTGGAAAACAGAAAATATACAAAGCTGAGGAGAGTAAAGCGTATCACAATTTCAGATTGGTTAGTTACATCATCAGTATTTTCTTTTATCATTGTGGGCTTTGTTGGTTTGGGGGGAGTTGAAATATTGAAAACTCAAAATGCTAAATAAAACTCAAAATTCCTAAATAAACTCTTTAGAAACTGAAGAATATAGGGATGTGTGCTTCGTCATTTGTGGAAATCATGACTGTCATAGTTATCATAACTATCAGGAAATAATGTAATGATAACAACACTGGTTGCATTTATCTTAGTGTTCTTCAACATTCAAGTGAGATATGTAGCTTTTTAAGAATTCTTTGATTCTGTTTCTTCAGTAATTTACCTTTGTCAGGATGTTACAATTTTAGTCTTGGTCAATTTTTGAAATTCTATGAAGAATCAGCAGGCATTCATTTAGTATAGCTGAAAGAATGAATGTTATCTCTATCATCTTTGCTTCCTTTAGACGTTTTCTTCATAAAACTCCAGTTTCTTATCTGTTGAGGGAAAAATGAGGGCTTTTATATTTTACTAAGCATGTACATACTTCTGCATTAAAAGTTGATCTGAAGTATCATCTATTTGTGTAACTTTTTACCTTAGAATTTTTGAAAATGTCTGAAAACCATTGTCTATGTTTTTCCATTAAATTGGATTTCTCTAAACCTCTGTAATCTTAAGGCTAATGGATTGAAAATATTAAAATTATATACTGAATTGCTACGGCACATCATATATATATGTATATGTATGTATGTATATATATATATGTATGTATACCCAGGTGATCAATGAAGACTTATATAAACTAAGTTATCATACATATTTTATTACAGTATTTTTCATATTATTTTGTCTGTCATTGAGCTGTTCCAATGTGCCTCAGGATAATTATCTTTCTTTTCGCGTTTAAACTGTAGATTACTTCAGTTAAGATTATGTTCTTTGGACTCTCTAATATCCTTTCAGTCATTCAGATGTGATGTACCTCAATATAGATTTCTAAATTAGGATCTTTCCTCATACTGTCTAGCTGTGGGTCCCTGCATCCACTTCCATCTGCTCCAGGAGGAGGCCTATCTGATGAAGATTGAATGAGAGTCTAGCAGAATATCATTGGGAATTATTTTATTAGTTTTTGATCTAATTATTCAGTGTCAGACATGGGCTCCTTCTCATGGAGTGGTCCTAGAGTTAAAGCAGACATTGGTCAGCCACTCCCACACGTTCTGTTCCACCACTGCCCCAGTACATTTTGCAGCCCAGAAAGATTGCAGCTGGAGGATTTTGTTTCTGAGTTGGTATCCAGGTTTCTCTTTCTGTAGTCTGAAGAGTTCCTCTCCCACCAAAGAGACTAGAACGTAGGGGTGAGAGCTCTAAGCCCACACTAGCTCGACCTCTCTACATTAAATTAGCTGTGTGAAAGTTATTCTTGGCAATGGAGTGCCACTGCCAGTTTCAAGGGGATAACCTTCTGTCCTAGAATCAGCCTGGGTTGTTTAGAGATCTCTATGATTTCTGCTAAGCCAACAACGCAACTGAACGTAACTGAGTCCCACAACTCAAGGTCTTGCCTGTCTACAAAAGATGGCTAGTTCAGACACCCTATCCTCCATTACTAGAAGTCCTTACTAGGAGCACCCTTTTAGATTCCAGGAAGTTTTGACTACATGAGGTTTCCATAGTGGCCCCCCAAAGTTCTCCAGTTCCAGCTGTCACTCCCTTGTACACTCTTCTTTCATTCTATCCAACCTGAGCCCACCCACTACCTCCCTCACCTACCTTGAGTCCACCTGCAAAATCTGTTTTATTTTTCCTTCTCAGGAAAATCCATGAGTCCCTTCTAGACCACTCCTTATTGCATGACCTTTCTGGGTCAATGAATTGTAGTTTGGTTATCAACTCGTCAGCTAATATCCACTTAAAAGTGAAAATATACAATATTTATCTTTGTGGGTCTCAATTACCTCAGGATTATTTTTCTAGTTTCATTTTCCCTGAAAAATTTCATGATGTCATTTTAACAGCTGAATAATACTCCACTGTGTAAATGTACCAAATTTTCTTCATCCATTCTTCTGCTGAAAGATATCTGGGTTGTTTCCAGATTTTGGCTATTTAGAAAAAAGTTGTTATATAGAATTGAGCAAGTGCTATTATGGCAGAATCCATTGGGTATATGCCTAAGAGTGGTATAGCGGGGTCTTGAGGTATATTGATTCCCAATTTTCTAAGAACTGTCATGTTGATTACCATAGGGAATGTCGAAGTCTGCACTCCTGCCAGCAATGCTACCCGCACTCCACATCCTCACCAGCATGAGTTGTCCCTTGTGTTATTAACCTTAGGCATTCTGACAGGTGTACGAAGTTTTGATTTACATTTCTTTGATTCCTAATGTTGTTGAACACATTTGTTAGTGTTTCTTAGCCATTTGAAAGTACTCTATTGAGAAGTCTCTGTTTAGATCTAAAACCCATTTTAAAAATTGGTTCATTTGTGTTTTTGGTATTTAGTTACTTGAGTTCTTTATATATTTTGGATAATAGTCCTCTATTGGATATGGAACTGGTAAAGTCTTTTCCCATTCTGTAGACTGTTGCTTTGTCTAACTGAAGGTGTCATTTGCATTACAAAAGCTATCATAGTTTCATGACATTTCATTTATTGATTGCTGATCTTAGTGCTATGCCATTATTGGTTTGTTCAGAAAGTCATCTCCTATGTGAAGGCATTAAAAAATATTCCCCACTTTCACTTCTATTGAGTTCAGTATATCATGTTCTATGTTTATGTCTTTGATACACTTGAATTTGTGCAAGTTGATAAGTATAGAACCAGTTGCATTCTACAATCAGATATCCAGATAATCAGATATCAGATATGTATTTCTCACTTCTTCATGAAAAAATCAGGTGTCCATATGTTTGGGGATTTATCTCTGGGCCTTAAATTTGATTTTCTTGATGAACAGGTCCATTTTTATGCCCATATCATGTAGGTTTTTTTATTACTATAGCTGTGTAGTACAACCTAAAATTAGGGATGGTGATACCTCCAGCAGTCCTTTTATTGTTCAGGATAGTTTTAGCTGTCCTGGGTTTATTTCTATCTTTCTTTCTCCTTGCAAAGTTTAGAAATGTACTTTCGAGGTTTGTAAGATTTGTATTGGAATTTTTATGGGTATTACTGTTGTGAGAGGCTTCTTGTTTGTTTCCCAACCGCTCAACTCTGAAATAATCACACAGAAACTCTATTATTTAAAACACTGCTTGGCCCATTAGCTCTAGTTTCTTATTGTCTAGCTCTTACATTTATTTTTTTTTTATTGATTTTTATTGAGCTCTGCGTTTTTCGCTGCTCCCCTCCCTGCATTTTATTTTAACCCATTTCTAGAAATCTGTGTATTGCCATGTGGCTTACTGGCTAAAGTTCTGGTGTTTGTCTCCAATGGGGCTACATGGCTTCTCCTGACTCCACCCTTCTTTGTCCCAGCATTCAGTTTAGTTTTCCACATCTAGGTAAGTTCTACCCTGCAGTTGATCTAAAGCACTTTCTTTATTCATTAATGGTAATCACGGCATACAGAGGGGAATCTCACATCATATTACATTGAATCTGTAGGTGGCTTTAGGTAGTATGGTCATTTTTACTATGATAATCTAGTGTTCCATGAGCACTGGAGTTCTTTCCATCTTCTGATAGCTTCTACAGTTTATGTTTTTTTTTATTTTTATTTTATTATGTATATGGGTGTTTTGCCTTCATGTACATCAGTGCACCATGCATTCCTGGTACTTTGGAAGGCCAGAAAAGGGCACTGAATCCCTTGGGAGTTAAAAAGTTTTTGTGCCCCAGTATTGGGTTTCTCTGCTGGCCTCGCACTCAGGGATCCATCTGCCTCTGTCTCCAGAGTGCTGGGATTAAAGGCGTGCACCACCACCACCCATCTATCTTTTTATGTTATACATATTGGTATTTTTCAATCTTCTGCTCACGTATTATGTTTTCATGAAAAATTAATTAATGAAATGTATTCATATCATTTAAATGCCAAATATTGGGGAAGGGACAAATCCCAGCAAAGGAGCCTTCCTCAGCCTTTTCCTTTATACTCGGACAGGGTGAGCAGACTGCCATCAGCAATAGAGGAAATCTGTCAGCAGCTTCTTCCTTAAAGGAACTCACCAGTGTGACTGTCATCTGCCTGTAAGCGCTTGCTGGTGATGGTTGGAAAGTTAGAAAGTGGCTCTATCACTTTGATGTCCGTGGGAGCCCAGACCACAGAGAGAATCCTCTTGCCTCTGTTCCTTCCGGGGCCAGGCCTGGAACTCCTACAGTGTGAATCACCAACTTGTGAATGAGATGAGAGGACTGTAGTGGTTATTTTTTTTTTACCATCAAATATTTGGGAAAAACAACTTAAAGAAAAAATGATTTATTTGGATTCACAATTTTATGGGGTTCAATACCTGATTATCTGACCCCCATGTGTTTGGACAGAATATCATAACAAAATATTGTAGTGGAGGCTGTTCTTCCTGTAGTAGAAGAAGAGAGAGAGAATATGATACAAAGAGTCACTTAGCACTGACTCAATACAGTTTCTGTTTTTGAAAGACTTGAAGATTTTATCGTATGTCTTTCACTTGTTTGCTTAGATTTACACCAAGATTTTTTTTAATTATACCTATTATAAAAAAGTATTGTTCTCTGATTTCTTTCTCAGTATCTTTGTTATTTGTATGTAGGAGGGCTACCGATTTTTTTATGAGAAGGCGCAGGGAGTCCGGGAATGGCTAGAATGTGGGATTCATAAGGGACATGGAAAGAGGGGAAAGAGAAGCTGTAGCTGGTTTTCTGTTACAGGACTAGAGAGAAGCTTAAGGGATTTAGTCTGGGGGAACAGAGAGAGTGGAAAAGTTCTCCTAGAAGGTTATCTGGTCTTCTCTAAGGACAGTTGAGAGGTGCATATATATATATATATAGGTACGCTACTCAGAGTTGGTTTAACAGTTTCATACTGTGTCCATTTTTGCCATCACTTTGACATAATGTAATGAATATTACCATACAGTCTACTATATGATATTTGAATCTATTTATATTTCTGCATATATATTCACCTTGCCTTAACATAAGTTATCAGTGTTGATCTGATCATATATGACATTCAACAATTTTTTTTTCGTATACAAACCATGTCAAATTCAAGATTCTGGCACTTGTTAATGCCCCTATTTCTTTTAAATGAAAAAAAACATAACATGCATCGAGCATCCTATTAAAATCCATCTTCTCTCAGTTATGCTTTATTGCTTAATTTTTGTGCATGGATTCTCCACTTACAACATAATGGAGACTTTAGGTACAATTGTATTGGCAAGTTTTATTAAAATTCTGCTTACGATTCAGATTTCAGAGCTGCTGTAGTATTCTGTGACTTGTTTTTTCTCAGTTTGGCTCTTTTTAGGCAGAGTTGCTTAAATTGTTCATATTTGTAACTTGCTTAAAATACAAACTTTTAAATAATAACTTGTAAAAATATGAGAAATTTTTGAGAATAAAACTTATAATAGTTCTCACTCTCTCCCTTTCTGTCGTCTCTTTCTCTATCTCTTTCTCTCTGTCTCTCTCTCTCTCAATGCAGTTACCTGTTTTGAAAGACATAGTGTTATAGTGTTTTCACTTAATGAGCAAGTATTTGAAAAATAACCACAGAACTATTAAGTACAGTGTGTTTTGTGTTAGACAGAGATAACAGTTTCCAGGAAAGTGTGTAAAAACTTCTATTTTCTTTTATCATATTAAATAAGCCATTGATAAATAAATGTTAGTTTCCCAGAGCAATTTGGAAATGTCCAGATTCATTTTTCCATATGACTTCCTGGATGAGAAATATTTTAATATATCTTCATCCAAACTGCTGTGTATTTATATTGCTAATATATTACTGTATATTAATATTGCTATATTTATCACTAGAAGAGTCTGAATAAAGAAGTGTGCTCTTGTCCATTTTATGGATACAGGATAGGAATGTTATTAAGCATCCTAAAATAAGCAGTTCAGGACCCAGAATAAATAAAGAACGACATAATAAATAAAGAACTACAATGATGCAAGCTTTGGGCTGAGCCTGACTGCAATGCCTCTTTCTGCTTGCACATGTGTTTTCCCACATGCCTTCAGTCTATATGCAAGAGTTTTATTTCCTGGAAAAGAAGTTGCAGTGTCTGTGCTATTCTTCTTCCCAGGTCACTGTGCTCAGGGTTGGCCTTCTCAGTGATCTCCACTCTGGATGCTCTTGTAGACTGTGTACAAACAGATTAGGAGTTTTAGCAAGTATAGTGGACTTTGATCTTCTTATCCACCCTACTGAAGTTATCCAAGGTAGAGTTTTCTTTCTTTGGAGAATCTGAAACATATTCCTGGAACACATGCTGGTCTTAATATAAGAATGCATCTGAGCCTAGAGCTATAACTGCCTGTTTCTGAGATTTTGTAATCAAAACAGGGAAAGTCTAAAGTAAATTTGTTTCTTTCTCTTCCAAGAGAAATGTGTTCCTGTAATCTAAACACACTTGTAACATTTTTAAAATTTAAGATTAATTCATTTGAAACATTAAGTTTCCAGTTCATTGAGTCAAACATTAAGTCAGAGAGTTTACATTCTGACTCATTTAAATAAAATTTCTTTTGAAATATTCATTTGAAGAGAGTATTTTTATGTGTATGGATGTGTGGTGGCAAATATCTGTTCTTCAGTACAATTACCAGTGGGCTCCAGAGGAGAATATTTGATCTGCCAGAGCTGGAGTTGTGAGTTGCCCAGTGTTACTACCTGGAGTAAAACTTGGGTTCTTTGGAAGAGCTGAAAGAGCTCTTAACCACTGAGGCATCTTCTAGACCCAATATTCAGATATCCTGGAAGTTAGCTGTTAACTGTGCTAAGAAAAATCACTAGATATAGTTTTCTATGACATTTGTCATACTTCTTCATTAGTGGTTCAAATTGTTCCATTCATGGGTAATCTGAGATGATCTTATTTTGTATATTCTCAAGCATCCTTACTTTAATTAATTAGTTATTTAAATAGCTCATCTGTAACATGGCACTCATTTACAAGAGAAGTCTTGAGTTAAACTGCTGCTTCTGTATGTGAGAATATGTGTCTGTTGAGCTCATCAGCATCAAGTCACAGGGAAAATTATGGATGGTGGAAGGAATGTGATAAATCGAGGATAAGAACCAAATGTTATGAAATGGAACATTGTCTATTGGGTATGATATAGTCATTCACTCATGGACTCATAGAATATGTTGTTACCAGCATCATTGAGAGTGTTGTCAGTAGTAGTTTTCCAATGATGTGGTGGTGGTTCCACACCCATGCAGAAAGGGCAGCACTAATTGGACTTTGCAGGTTTCCAGAAAATAAAAAGACATAAAATTAAGGAGAACTTGTTGGAATAGGTATGAGGGGAGTGAAAGGGAGAAAATGGTGTTAGAAATAATCATACTTCACCTCATATGTGCCTAACTTTTTCAAAAATGAATTTAAATTTTAAAAATGAAAGTAAATAAAAATGTCAACAATGTAAAGAAAAAAGACAAATACATAAGAATCAGTATAAAGATATCACAATGAAATTCTGTGAATCACCAGACTTCCAAAAGCATACAAGCTAAACTAATAAAGCTATTTTAAAATATATTTGCATGTATGGTCTTATGAAAGCAAGTGAATAAGGGTGTATCACATGCTGCCTTGTCAGAAAGATAAACACTACATTATAATTTAAAAAAAAAATCTCGATTCTTCAGTAAGGAAAGTGCTTTCCCCAAATGTCCACAGCAGTCTGGGGCTGCCCGGCAACATTTATGTTACACACTAAAATGTAAGAATCTGACTAACAGTAAACAAGGGACACAACGTAGTACTTCAGAATTTGCAGATATAGCAATAAAAATGGCAGTTTCGAGAGAAAATACATTTAGTCTCAAATTTGCCAATTTGAAATTTATTATGACTTCCACTATCATCCCAAAAGATATTCTATAGAATACAATAAAGAAACTCTATATCTGCAAAGTCCTAATTATGTAGTACAATTCTAAATAAGAAAAACAAGTGATATCAATAATGATAATGTGTTTTTGGGATATCTGTGAGCAAGAAATCCATGAATAGGATGGAATCAGAAAAAAATGAGCAATAATATAATTTCATGTAAAGAAGAAATTATAAAACTTTCTTATTCGTGATTAAATAATTAAATATTTAAAATTGGATGATTTTCTTTTCCTAAATTAAATCCTTGAAAATTTACAGCCATATATATGTATGTATATATATATATACACAAACATATACACTCACATACATCATGTCACATAAAAGTAAATAATTGATAATTTTTATAAATAAATAAGGAAAGCTAATGTAACAATATAAAAATGAATAAAAGAGCACTAAATGAATGCTTAACACAAAAGGAAACAAATATGCCTATAAAAAAAGAAAATAAAAGGACATGACTGTTCCTAAGTGTTTGAGGATGCAGGTTTATAGTAGGTAGAAGGGAAAGTACAGAGATTTCTAGGAGACTCCAGAGTGGACATAACCAGCTGACTGTACCAGGACATGTGAGGAGATGGGGGTTGGTACTGGGAAAAGCCAGGACACCAGAAGACCAACAGGTCAAAATAGACAAAAGGGCCACGTAACACAATGGCTGGTTATAGGGAAAAGGGAAGCCAGACCTTTAGGGTGGAGAAATCAGTGTAATGGGTAGAGTGTGACAGTCAGGAGTACCCTGTGATGATTTTAGTCTAACAGGTAGGGACTGAGTGATGCTGGAAAAACCTCATGAACAGAGTCTGCTTTGATATATTAATAGGCACCTCAGTCATTTGTCCCTTTGAGACAAATGAGACCTAACACCTATAAACATACTTTTCTCTGATATGTCACCTTACTTGAATTCTTAATATCAGCTGTATGAAATATGTGCAACAATAAATGAGGAGAGTAAAATAGGTGCCATGTATTTATCTGTAATAGATAATTCTCATACTTACAGATTTTGTTTTCTTAATACATGTTTCATCTATAATTGCCAAGAAGATCAGATATTGGATCAGTTCCTGGGTGAATCATATGTCTATTGCCACAGTTTCAGGCTCATTGCCACTAATATTTCCATAAACTAGATGAGGTGTTATATTGCAGATTATTTATTACATATTACATGTAAACGATTTGAATTTCTTCATGTTACATTTAGGGAGATTGATGATTCTCCATGTTTCCTTTTTTATGTCTTCCCTATGAAAGATAGTGAATGGATATTTGTTGAATAACAAGCTCATAAAAGTAATGTTACAAAACTGGGCAGTCTCATAAAGAAAGCTTTCATGTCAACTTCTGGGACTGAGGTCATCAATTATGACTATTATAAAATTTACCTTAAATAGAATTCATTTATTTCTTTTTCTATTTATTCAATAATCACAACTCATTCAATAGACACACATGAAGTACTTAGTTTTTCCATACACTGTTTTTAGTCTTAAGTATGGAGACAAGCAACACTAAGTGAACAAACCTTTTTATAAACCTTTCTTCTTTTTAGTTGCAGTGAATTGGTGACAAAATAAAAGCTGTGAGTAAATAACTGAAAAACTAATATTTTAAGTTCTCATATATAAATAAAGTGACTTAATCCTATTGAATGTGTGTAACTTAAGTATGGTTTTTTGTTTGTTTGTTTTATGCCACAAAGAAATAGTGTTCTTTGTAGATTTTGTTCTTAAGGGAAGTCATCAGGGTCAGAGAGAGTGAATTTTATAGAAGAATTTTATCCTCTGTATTTTAGATTGTGTCTTAACAATCCCTGACCTTTGTCAATGTATTTGCATCCATCATGGGAGAACAATAAAGCCACATATTTTTTGGTATATGTTGAACACATTGTGGAATTTTGAGATAAAGTGCTGAAAGTCTATAAAAATTACTACCAGATGCTAGCACTATATACATTTCTTACTAACTCCCTGAACTTGTAACTATGAAGCATGTTATTACTTTATATATAGACTCAAGACCTCGAAGCATTTAATCATAAGCCATGATAGACTTCAAATAAGGGACCTATCTAGTTATCATGAGCTGAACTGAATTCTGGTAGTCACTTCATAATAACAACTGTGTGAAAGATGAAGAATGCATGGCATGATTTTTGTCCCCATTGTATTGTGAATTAAAGTCCTGTTCTTTCTTATTTAATTTTGCTATGGTAATTCAAAGTTAGGATCTGCTTTCACTTGAAGAAATGTCAGGCTTCCATGTTTGTCTCTGAATTTTTGTGTAGAATGTGCTTAATATTATTCAGCCCAATTTCTTCATTGATAGAAATCAAATATTATATTTCAAACCAATTAATTCTCCAAATAGAAATGTTATGGTTTGAGTTCCAAATGTCTTCCATAGCCTCATGTGTTTGCATAGCTGTTCTCCCCATCAATGGAAAAATATGAGGAGAAATCTACATAGGTCTGACTCATCTGTGATCATACAAACTACTATTGTAAATGTATCAATTAATATTGATAATATAGTTCTGTTGTCAGACATCATGAACATGTTCTATAAAGACTAGTGAAGAGGCATAATATTATTACGAGATCAGATATACACAGCATCTATATAAATATACACAATCATACATGTATGCATGTATGTAAATATATACTTATACTTACATATGCTTATATATACACATATAGATACACACATTCAATGTGTAAATGCATATATACACAAATATGCATATATACTTACAGACATATATACTTATAAAATATACACACATAAATAAATATGTATGTACATATATGTATATACATACAGAGATAAATAGATCAATAATCATATACAAAAGTGTTTATGAATATAGGTTCTTATCATATGGGACTATAGTTTCCACTAAGTTCTATTTTCATGTGAAGGCATTTTGTTGAATGACAATGTTAGACCTTGCTATTGTTCTTGAAAATATTTTTATATTTTCACTATAAGTAGCCATTTCTATGTTAATTACAAAGTTTAATGATGTAAGCCTTTTATTTATGAAGCCAAAATTAAGCAAATTGGTGCTATAAAGAATGACTGGAAAGACGCTCCTGTAATTACTCAGGCTTCTAGGTTTTCCAACATGGATGTTATACTTCATTTACATTTCTTAAGTAAAGAATAATTCTTTACCATATCTGTAGAATTCATAGTCTTTGACTTTTAGAGAAAGTTGTGTACCCATATTTAAATATATATAATTCAATATACAATAATGAGACCACTTTAAAGAGAACCACAGAATCACATGTATTTAGTTTGAAGAAAGGCTGCAGATAAGACTCTAATTTGTCCACAGTATTTATCAGTGTGTACCAGAATTTCAGGATAGTATTGTGTGTCATAAATCCTTCTTGCTAATTTTAGGCAAGGTATTAGTTTCATAGATATGATTTATATTTGTCTGATATTCACTTATGGAATTATAAAATATCCTAATCCAAAGTTGATACCAAGTTAAACATGATACATACTCATATCAGTATCATTTACACATTATATATCAATATCTACAGAATTTTTACTTCTAAAATCAAACTTCCACACAGACAAAAACAAAACTTTGTGATTGTAGATTATATAAAGGTCTGTTGTCACCAACACTGTTATTTATCTCCTCAATATCCATCAATGACACACTGATCATTTTCCCTTTAAACTATTGAATTTTATTTTCATTCCATTATATGAGGATGGAATCCTATATTTGGAATTATCATCTAAAATAATAACCCATAACAAATAAAGAGAAAAGAATAATAGCAGATTCATCTGGGCATATCGAACATTGAGTGAGTCTCTGGAAACTCTAAGCTGGCAGCATACCTTCTGGCCAGGAAAAGTGCCTATCCTTACTACCAGAATGGAAAGCACACAAATTCATTGGAGCATAATAATTATAGAAATCTTGCCTCAACAATGGAGATAAAGTATGTTCTATTAAAGCAGTTTCTGACTACAGCTGATAAATATCGGAAGTTCTTTAGAGGACAGATTATTGCAAAATTCTTAACTATACTCTCAAACAAAGAATGTAAGCCCATGAACGTATTCAATGTTAATTTACAAAGTACAGTGTTTGATATAATCAAAGAAATCATGCATATGAAGGAGGTTGTAAAAAAGAAAAAAAATAAATTAATAGAGATTGTACAATGACACAGTGTTGCATCCATCTCCCAAAGGCATTCAAACAATTACAACAAAGGTATCCATTTTTCTCAGAGAGCTCCACAGAGATAATGTAGTTATATACAAACTGAAATTGAACATTTATTAATCAACAGTAATACATAAACTGGCATGGACACTGTACATAAGTGAAAGCAGATTATACAATCTGGACAATTTCAGTACATTTGAAAATATAAACAAAAGCTATTCAAAAGCAAGCAAAGGAAAAATTTATAACTTCTTTTTTTCAGCAAAGTAATTAAAACATACCTTAGAACTGAGGAAAACTTCAAATGTCCTAATATAGATAAAAGTGATGTTCTCAATAAAGACGACAAAGTAATTACAAACATTATACATAGCTCAAAAATTGAAGTAAAACTGTTCTAACATGTTTTTTTTGAAGCTATGAATTCACAGATCCAGAAAACACAGTGAATCTCAAATGCAAACTATTTTGAGCCAAAGTCAATTAACTAAATAAGAATCATCTTTGAAACTTCCTGCATTTAAAATAGAATGTCATTAGTGTTTATTTTTATTTAAACTATTGAAATTGTGGTCATTGAGAGACTTTTCAAATTATTATTGTCTAGATATATTACTTGAGAGCTAGAGAACAGTCATAGTGTTTAGGAACACTACTACTTTCCCGGTGGTCCCAGGTTCAATTCCTAGCACCTGTGTGGTGACTTAGAATTATGTATCCCTGCAGTTCCATGGAATCAGTTGCTTTCTCATAGCCCCCGAGGCACCAGGCACACTAGACAGATGTGTAGGCAAAACACCTGAAATGAAATAAAAAATTCATTAATTGGGAGGTTAGAACAGAAAGAATATTATAAATCCAAGCCTGAACTATGAGGTGAGTTCTGAGTAAACCTAGACAAGCACATGAGAGCTTTCTAAATAAGTAAGTAAAAACGTAGGCTAATGACATATAAAAGGGAAGGAAAAGAAGAAACATTAAAATGACAGAATCAGCCATTTAATAATTAATAATAGTATTTTGAGACAGAGTATTCTGTGTAACCAAGGCTATCCTGGAAAGTGTTTTGTAGATCAGACCATGCTGGCCTCATAGATCTAACTGCCTATGCCACCTTAGTGCTAATATTAAAGGCATGTGCCACACACCTAACTTAGAATGAGTAAAATTATAAACTACTTCTTAATGACTTTTATTTAAAAAGAAACAGTAAAAATTACATTCTTATGGTGAAGGGGGAATAGACAAGAAAGAGAGGACATTCTTCAGAGCAATATCACTAATTTTAATTCAAAATTATTATGAGCTGTGTAGTGGTGGCAAATGCCTTTAATCCCAGCCTTGGGAGGCAGAGGCAGGCAGATCTCTGTAAGTTCAAGGCCAGGCTGCTCTACGAGACCTAGTTCCAGGACAGACGTCAAAGCTACAAAGAAATCCTGTCTTGAAAATAGTTATTATGAGTACTTGGACTATAAAGAATAGGGCAATTCAAGTTTGAAATGCATATAATGAAGCTTGATTTCAGTTATTACATACAGGAACACAAAAGAAAACAGGCAACTGACTAGGCTTTGATCTTTGGGAAAATGTGACTTTGTAATTGTAAATTTATTATGATCACATTTTCAGGTAACTTCTCATGTCAGTTTTCTTGGGTATTTAAGTGAAAACAATATCTATATCTAGTTATAATCTTTAAAAAATTTCAGAGGAGAATGAGTTCTGCCTCATTTTATGACAGTCATAATATCATCATAAAACCAAAGACAATATAAGAAAAATGAACTAAAGGAAAACAAATTCAAATAAGTATCACTGCATAAATTCTGAACATGATTTTAACAAACAAAACTAACAAATTACAATATAGATTATGGTTATGGTTATATGTTATAGATGAAAAGAATGAATGCCCATGGATACAGTCACAATAAGAGAACAAAGGAAAGGATATAGTTGCTTTATATTGTTTCTTCTGTTTCATATATATTGATCCTGAATAATTTTATCCCTTCTGTTTTATTTTATTTGGTCATTACCTTAAGAACTGTCAACAATCAGGACATTTACCTCAATTTCCTGTATGCTGTAAAAATATGCAAATAACAGACATTAGATTTTGAGTCATATTAAGCAACATGTTTGATAACAGAGAGAATGCTGATTATTGACAAATATAGTAATATAATTTTGAAAAGTGAATTATGTAAGAAGTGCTGAAAGCTCCTGGGCTTGAAAGCTGTACTTTCTTTGAGTGTAGCATATAAATAAAATGTACACTGAAAAATTAGAAAGTTTTATATGTCATTTACCAAATTCCTGAGTAATAAGAGAGTCAAGTTAATTGATTAAATTCTTCTGATCTTCATTTTTCTGATAGAATGAATGGGAAGTAGTGAAAATTTCTAGGCTGTCTATAAATTCGTAATTGAAACATTATAAAAACATTACTCTAATATTTTGACAGTTTCATAATATTTTTTTTAAATCCACAAAAGATAAGACTAAGTCTCCCCCTCCCCAATTCCCCTTCCTGTCTTTTTAGAATTCTTTTATTTTTCTGTTAGTAGTTATAGTAACATTATAATTCTAATTGAACATTAGTCAAGAATTGTGAATTTATCAACTGATCTTCTCCATGGAAGAGAAAAGTCTAGAATTAACATTTGTAAAATGAAATAGTCTTAATCATTCAGCTGTAAAAGATTCTTAATTTCGCTCTCACCAGTAAAAGAGTTAGCGATCATGGAGCAAAGGTACAGAATGAAGGGGAACTGGGAAATCAGATCTTCCAAGGTGCTCTCTTCATTTCACAGACATACCCACTGAGGACTTTATTCATTTAGATTGCTTATTTTTTTTAGCATTGTGGCAAATGCAGTACCCCCTTTCAAGATTGATTCTTCCTTTGCACATTTCTCCTTTCTACATGTTAGTGGTGGGAAGTCACAGTTGATAACCTTCCTAAAAGATTTATCTCAACTGCAGCATCAACCATACTCAGAGGCTGGAGACTTAGTCCAGGAAATGCTTAAACTTAGGCCAATCCTGGAGAGTTCAGTCTTCCACTGAACAATTCTTCTCTTCCAGAGTTGCTGAGAACTCATTTGCAGACGTGTTACATACTTTCTCTATGCTCAGTTCCTGTTTTCCTCTGCCCCTAATCACTATAATCTGCAGATATCCCAATTAACACATTGCACAAAGCTGTTCATCTCATTTTTTCCCCAGAGAATTCGAACTGAACTCAACATACCTATATGATAATGACAATAAAAATAAGCTATTAGCATTCTTGGTTGAAACCATTTTGGCAACAAATATGTACATGGCATTATCATATAGAAAATCCCACCCAAGGTAAAAAATGATCACATATTTAGATACCACCTTTAGAAATACAATCAGAACTTTCTCTATGGTATGGATTGACAGAGAGTCTTATAATATAAGGACAAAGAAATTTAATAAGAGGAAAATAAGCTAATCACTCAAATGCAAGTTACTTTTTCTGTAAGGGTCATAACAGAAGTGACATGTACTGTATGGTAACAGGTGAAATAAAATCCTGAATTTAAACATAAAATGGCCCATTTAGGTTTAAACTAATTCCTGAAAGTTTCAGTTTTATAGTGATTCAGATTAAGTAGCTATACTTTTACTTCATTTGAAATGAATTATTTCATCCTAGTCTAGAAGTTAAGTCAAAAACTATTTTTTTTACAAATTAGGTATATTATTACATAAATATTAGTTACTGATGTTTTGAAAATGAAATCAGATATTAAATATATCAAACTTAAAGATTAATTTGTTAGTTAAAATGAGATGGTCATAATTAGAAGTGAATATATACTATCTAGAAGCTAGAGAGATTAATCAAAAGTTAAGAACACTTACTGCTTTTATAGAGAACACAAATGCAGTTTCCAATATCCATGTCTGCCATATTACCAGCTTCATAACTCCAGCTCCAGGGCATCTAGTGCTTTCTTCTGGCCTCTTTGAGTACCCCACCCATGTGGGACACACTCACACAGATATGCATACATATATATAAATATAAGACACAATCTTTAAAGAGAAAATGCATTGTTTAGGTCCACAGAAGGGAGTAAGCATCCTTTGGAAAGCAATATCATGTCAAAATAATCAAAAATAAATAAAACACTTGGGTATATATTTTCTGTGAACTAAGTAGTTTTGTTGTTGTATAAGAATTAAAAGCAAATGAGAAGAGGAAGAGGAGAAAGAAATAAACAAGAGGCAGATGGGTGAAAGAATTGTGAGAAAGAAAAATCTTATTAATTTTACCATACAGATTGAAGAAGGTGAAGAATACCAAAGAAGCTCACGGAGACAGAAGCAATAATAAATTTGATCCCAACTGGAAGACAGGCATAAGATTAGGGTGGGAAGTATAAGTTGTAGAGAGGTACTGGAAATACAGCACTCTGAGGCTACTGTGTTGTTATATTACTAAAATTCTGTGGGCATGTCAACAATCATTTATTATTTAGAACTGATCTCTATATCTCACTTATTTGAAGTAAGAACTAAGAGCTGGAGAGATGGCTCTGCGGTTTAGCCTTGTCTTGTTCTTGCAGACAACAAGATTTCAGTTCTCAGAACCCACATCAGGCAGTTCAGGACAAGAATGGGCCATGCTGATTACCAATTCAGAGAAAATGAACCTCTAAAGTCCTTAGTCTGTAAAATTGTGTTAAAGGTGTTGCAGATCTCCAATCTCTATAGCATCTGAATTAGTTCCTCTTCTCATTGCTGTCACCAACACCTAACAAAAACAAATGTAAAGAAGGTGAGCTTCAACTTGGCTCACACTTGAGAGGGACAGTAAAGTCATGGTACAAGAATGGGAGGCAACTTGTTACATTGCATCGGCACTCAAGAAGAGATTGTTTTCTCCTTTCTTTTTAATATTCTAAGACCCTATCCCAGAGAATGGTGATGCCCACATTTTGTACCTCAAATAAACTTATCTAGAAACTCCCTCCTAGAGATACCCATGTATTTGTTGCAGAACTCATTCTATATCATCCCTCCTTCCTCACTCCTCTGTTTCCTTCTGTATCCCCAACCCTTCTTTTATTTTTCTTTGCGGTAGGGGCAAATCTTCTCAGGCCTGGGTTGTTCTTGCATAAAAGTGAGTACCCAGTCACATGCCCTCACGTTATGCTTAGAAGATGAATGAGTCGGGAAAACCAATGCTGTCTTTATTACAATGGGAAATAGCTAGCGTTTCAGTTAGCAAGCAGTTTGCCCACTTAATATAAATGCTTCTAACTGTGGAAAACACATGGCTTGGGGACCATGAATCTTTAATGGGCTTGGATTCTAAAGGCCCTGATATAAAAATAGCCCTAGGAACTGTGCAGTGATGTTGATTATACATTATATTTTGCCACGCATGGCAAGGATAATATGTCTCTATGAATTCCATTTCTATTTCTCATTATCTGTATCTTACACCATTAACTTTTAATGAATGCGCCTTTTATTTGCTGTTCCAACATTGTTTTTCTTCTTCAAATGCTTATGCATTTTTAAAGAAAGAAAAAGTATTTTTCTTCTGATACGATATTATTTTCAGCTCTTCTTTATACTGTCCAGTTTGTTATAGCTGAGACTATAATGGTTGATTCACTATGAAACATCTGGGGAAAAAAAAAAACATCTGGAGACCTTGTCTCCATCTTATCATTTCTGTGCTTGTCTCTCTTTCATTTCATTATTTAATTTTTAAAATTATTTATTTATTTATTATGTAGACAATGTTCTGTCTGCATGTATGCCTGCCTGACAGAAGAGGGGCACCAGGTCTCACAGATGGTTGTGAGCCACCATGTGGTTGCTGGGCATTGAACTCAGGACTTCTGCAAGAGCAGTCTGTGCTCTTAACCTCTGAGCTATCTCTCCAGCCCTGTAATTTTATTGCACTTTTTTTAACTTCATTTTTGTTCCTTCCTCCCACAACATCTGGGCAGTAAAAACCATGACATAAATTACCTGGTACCCCCACAATTTGGGAGTAGGGGGGCAGGGGATAGAAGGAAGGGGAGAAGAGGGTTGAGGAGAACTTGAGGGAATGGGATAGTCGAGATAAAGGAAGGACAGATATGAGAGCAAGGAAAGAGATATCTTGATTGAGGGAGCCATTATGGAATTAGAAAGGAACCTGGCTCTAGAAAAATGCCCAAGAACCCACAGAAATGACCCCAGCTAAGACCCTAAGCAATAAAGGAGAGGCTGTCTGAACTGACCTTACCCTGTAGTCAGAATGATGATTATCTTAAATATCACCATAGAACCTTTGTGCAACAACAGATGGGAAAAGAGGCAGTGGCCCACATTGTAGCACTGGACTGAGCTCCCAAGATCCAGTTGAAGAATGGAAGAAGAGAGAGTATGACCAAGGAATTCAAGACCATGAGGGGGTCATCCACTGAGACAGTTTGCTTGAGCTAATGGGAGCTCACCAACTCCAACTGGACTGGGAGTGAATGAGCATGGGAACAACCAAGCCCCTCTGAAGGAGGTTGACAGCTGGGGCAGACTGAGGGGCCACTGATAGTGACACTGGGATGTGTCTCTACTTGCATATACCGGCTTCATGTGATTGTATTCTCTTTGGCTATAAACCTTGCTCAACCTATATGTAGTCGGGAGGGCCTTGAACTTTCCACAAGGCAGGGTGCATGGTACTCCCTTAGGGTTGGAGGGTAGGAGAGGGTCTGTAGAGAGAGAGGGATGGGAGTGGGAAGAGAGGAGGTAGTGAGAATTTGGATTGGTATTTTTTAAGTAATAATAGAAACAAAAGAAAAAAAATTTCCTGGTACCCCAAGAAGTCATCAGGAAGATGTTTCTGTTGATGTTATACACTAAACATTATTCTATGTTGCAATGTTATTTCACAATATTACATGACACAAGGGATATATTTGAAGAGCAGAGGTAATGTCGACTGATCATTATGCTACGGCAGAGTGACTTCTTGGAAGTAGCAAAGCATAGGACTGAATCTCCATAGCCCTGACTTGTGAATAGAGGGCAAGACTGGCTCAAACTCATTACCGTCACCATTGCAAGGGACCACAGGTACTGAAATGAGCATAGGCAAGTACACTCACATTTATATAACTTCTGG
Source organism: Ondatra zibethicus (assembly GCA_004026605.1). Taxonomy (NCBI): domain Eukaryota; kingdom Metazoa; phylum Chordata; class Mammalia; order Rodentia; family Cricetidae; genus Ondatra; species Ondatra zibethicus. The sequence continues at coordinate 22,542 of PVIU01014617.1, read as the reverse complement.
TTTTTTTTAACTTAAATGCAATAATAGTGCTTAATTATTAAAAAGCTAGCACTCAGTAGTGGCCTTGGTCTGTTGCAATGAGAATTTTTTCTCAAAAGGGGTGAGGACTGCACTTATCTTTGGGTATAAGGAAAATGCTTAGAATGTAGTTAGGGAGTATGTTGGTTAGTTCTCCCATAACAGTCATGATTTTCCTGTCATTACACAGCTCTCAGGTCCAATTAGAGAACTGTTTGTTACTATCAAGGTACGCATACCACTATTGCACCCTGAGGATTATCATGCCATGCTGATCCTTGTTGTGGATCACAGTTATAATAGCTTGGCAAGTTGTTGTTTGTTTCCTTCCTTTGAAAATGTTCATAATGCCTATGATGTCATGCAAGCTAATCCTGAGATATGAGGTGTACAGTTCAGTTCTAGCTTATGGGCTTCTGATCCCTGTGTTAGAAGTGCAAAGTCTCTTCAACAAAATAAACATATCTATAGGGGCAATCAAGGGCAATAGCAATAGTGTATAATGTTTGAGAATATCTTGGACAACCTTGACAAACAATTCAAAACAGGCATACTCGTACATGACACTGGAGTTTTTGTTATATAGTCATTAGCTCTTGGAAAGAACCATTGGCATCTCAGATAGGAAATTTTCTTTTTAATTATGTATGCATATTTATATATTGACTTATGTGTACTTTAAATTTCCTTTTGCAAATAGATACTTAATATAAATATTCCTTAACTTTTTCAGACATCATATTGCAATTTGGCACTCCTCCATGCCTCTCTTGCATTCATCTCTCATTTTTTCCTTAATCAGAGCACCAAGATTTTTCCAATTTCCACATCAGATCACTTGTTCCCTGTCCTCTTCTCACCTCTCCACACCCGGAATGCTCTCTTTTTATTTTTGTGGTTTCTATAGTTGCTCTAACATATAAACAAACATCTGGAGATGAGAGTAAACACATGATTTTTTTTTTCTTTCTAGGTCTGGGTTATCTCATTTAATATAATCATTTTTATTTCTAAATGGAATATCTTTCCATTTTCTAATGCTTTGCTCTTTCTACAGAGAATTAGTTTTTGTTGTAAAGTTTCTTCACTTCCTTGATTTGGCTTATTCTTAGATTTTTAGCTGGTAAAGACTATTGTGAATGGGTGTGGGTCTGTGAGCTCTTTCTCTGAATGTACATTGTTGGTGTATAGAAAAACCTAATTTGTGCAATTTTGTTGTAAGGAAGCTGACTGTTCATTTTCAGCTGCTTGGCTGCTCAGACCCAAAATAATCACACAGAAACCATATTATTTAAATCACTACTTGGCCCATTAGCTCTAGCTTCTTATTTTCTAACTCTTACATCTTAATTTAACCCATTTCTATTAAATTATATATCTCCACAAGACTGTGGCTTATGGGGAAGTGTTCTGGCATCTATCTCCATGGGCTACATGACTTCTCTCTGACTCTGCCTCCTTTCTCCCAGCATGCCATTTAGTTTTCCCCGCCTATTTAAGTTCTGCCCTATCTACAGGCCAAGGCAATTTCTTTATTTACCAATGATATTCACAGCATACAGAGTGAAGCCCACATAACAATTTGATTCTGTATTCTACCATTAATCAATTTGGTCATCATTTCTAGAAGTTCTCTGGTAGAATATTTGGCATTTATTAATGTATGGCACCATGTCATCTACAAGTTTGCTTTTTTATTTTTCTATTTATCTCCCTTTAATTTCAATCATCAGTGCCATTGTTCCAGCTAGTAATTCAAGAACAATATGAAAAAGAAAAGAGAATAGTAGACTTACTTGCTTCTTTCTGACTTTAGTGGGAAGTGATCAAGTTTTTTTTTTTTAGTGACTAAATGATTTTATGTATAGTTTTTAGTATGTTGAAGTATGTTCCCTCTAGCCTAGTTTCTCTACAACTTTTCTTATGAATATATATGGGATTTTGTTAAAGGCTTTATCTGCATCTATTCATATGATCCCATGATTTTAAGTATATTTATGTGATTTATACATTTATTAAATTGCTTATGTTAAGCAATCTATGTATTTCAGGGATAAATCTAATTTGTTAATGTTGTGTAATTTTTTCATTTGAGCTTTATATTTGCTTTATTGAGCTTTTTAGAGTCTATATTCATAAGTAATATTGTTCTGTAGCTTTTATTGTTGTTTTTGCTTTGTATGATTTTGGTATTAGATTGATACTGGTTTCATCAGAGAAGTTTAGGAATGTTCTTACTGTTTCTATTTCTTTCATAGTATAAGAAGGATTGCCTATAGATATTCTTTGAAAGTCTGGTAGACTTCTGTTTCAATATCCTCATGCTTTAAACTTCTGTATAGGTTGTTGAATTCTTCTACATTTAATTTTTATGGTTTGGCTGAATTTACAAATTCATTCATTAATTTTTATGGTTTTCCAACTAAATTGTGTACAGATTTTAGAACTATTCCCTTATACTGTTCAGAATTACTTTAGTGTCTGTTGTAATGTTTCCATGTTCATTTTTGGTCCTGTTAACTTAGGTTTTGTGCTGTAGGAAATCCTAAAGCCATTAGCCTTTAAGTTAACCACCCACTGGGGCATGGTCTCTTATACTACTTATGCCAATGTAAAGTGTGTCCAACCTCTTTTCTTGCTGCAGGATTTGGTTGCTGTTCTCCATTCCAGCAGAGGATTCTGATTTGTGAGTCTACCCCTAAATAAAAATAATCATCTATTATTCTCAATTCTGAGCTAGTGTGGTTTTTTTTTATTTTCCATTCAAAAATTTCTACTTCCTCCCCTCCTCCCATTCCCCTCCTGCTCCCCCCGCCACTCACTCTCCTCTCTCCCCTTCCAGTCTTAAGAGAGGGCAGGCCTGCCCTGTGGAAAGTTCAAGGCCTTCCCCCCTCCATCCAGGACTAGGAAGGTGTGCATCCAAACAGACTACTATCCCAAAATGCCAGTACAGGCAGTAGAAACAAGTCCCAGTGCCATTATCAATGGCTTCTCAGTCAGCCCCCATTGTCAGCCACATTCAGAGAGTTCGGTTTGGTCCCAGTCCAGCTGGATTTGGTGAGCTCCCATTAGATCAGGGACACTGTCTCAGTGGGTGGACCAACCCCTCGTGGTCCTGACTTCCTTGCTCATCTTCTCCCTCCTTCTGCTCTTCAACTGGACCTTCAGAGCTCAGTCCAGTGCTCTGATGTGGGTCTCTGTCTCTATCTCCATCGATTCCTGGATGAAGTTTCTATGGTGATATTCGAGGTATTCATCAGTGTGACTATGGGACAAGGCCAGTTCAGGCACCCTCTCCTCTGCTGCCCAAGGACTTAGCTGGGGACATCCTCGTAGACACCTGGGATACTCTCTAGAGCCAAGTCTCTTGCCAACCCTAAAATGGCTCCCTTAATTAAGATATCTTCTTCCCTGCTCCTATATCCACCCTTCCTCCATCTGAACCCTCCTACTCCCCCAAGCTCTCCCCAATTCTTCCCTTCTCTCTCCCCCTCTCTACTTTCCCCCACCCCGCCCCCACCCCCACCCCCATGCTCCCAACTTTTGCCAGGCGATCTTGTCTGCTTCCAATTTCCAGGAGGATCTATATATGTTTTTCTTTAGGTTCACCTTATTATTTGGCTTCTCAAGGCTTGTGAACTATAGGCTCAATGTCCTTTGTTTATGGCTAGAGTCCACTAATGAGTGAGTACATACCATATTCATCACTCAGGACAGTGTTTTCTATTTCCACGCATTTGCATGCAAAATTCAAGATGTCATTGTTTTTTACCGCTGAGTAGTACTCTAATGTGTATATGTTCCACACTTTCTTTATCCATTCTTCCATTGATGGGAATCTAAGTTGTTTTCAGGTTCTGGCTATTACAAATAATGCTGCTATGAACATAGTTGAACAAAGCATCGATCTTCAGTCTTGCTTCTGTCTTTTTGATTATTAGGGCCAACTATCTGTTAATGCTGATTTTCTTTTCAAATAGCCAGGACTTATATTCATACTAATATTCTGCTATATGCATAGAGCACTGCCTTGTCCAGTAGTCATTAGAGAGGGTTCCCCTAGCACCAATGGGAGCAGAGAAGGGACCAACTCTCAGACATTATACAGAGAGAGATTAAATTGGAGATCTCCATTGGGTTTCTCCCCTCAGAGATAGAGGAAGAAGATGGGGAGAAGAGGGAGAGGAAAAACTGTAGGAGTGATAGTAATAAGGAATACAAGGGTAACGTAGACCAATAAAACAATTAAACAGTGATCACATAGTCTGACAAAGACTCAAGTAGCAGGCAATGGGCCTGCATGAGTCTGAATCAAGATCCCTGTGTATATGTTGTATCAGTCAGCTTGGAGTTTCTGTGAGAATCCTAATAGCAGGAGTAGGTATATCTCAGACTCTTTATTTGAGACTGTCTCTCTCCTATTAGGTTACCTTCTCAAGCCTCTATATGAGAGATTTCATCTTGTCAACTATTTATTTGTTTATATTTATTTATTTTACATCCCAATACAGTTTTCCCTCTCTCCTCTCCTCCCATTCTCTCTTGACACCTTTGCTCTGCCCCACATCCCAATCCATTCTTCTTTTTCTTCTGTTCAGAAAGAAGCATGTCTCCCATGTGTATTAACAAAGCATGGTATGTCAAGTTGAAGTAAGACTAAGCACCTCTTCTTGTATTAAATCTGAACAAGGCAATCCAGTATGAGAACTGTTTCCCAAGAACTAGTCAAAGCTTTAGGGACAGTCCCTGTCCCCATTGTTAGGGATTCCCACCAATAGACCAAGCTACACAACTGTCTTATTGTATCTTGTTTTGTCCTATTAAGCTGTCATCTCTAGGGGGCCTGCTCTTTTCTGAAGGAGAAACAGAGGACTGAATATGGGATAGAGGGAAGCTGGGTGGAGCTAGAGGGTGGAGGAAAGAGAAACTGTGGCTGGCATGTATTTTATGAGAGAAGAATCTATTTTCAAAAAAGAAACTGATCTATTTCACTTTTATTTATGTGTTTGTTTTTGTGTGTAATCACTTACAGGTATGTGCTTGCACCCTTAGAGGCCAGAGTAACAGGCAGTAGAAAGCTTATGAACCAAACTCCAGTCCTCTGCCAGAGCAGATATTGCTCTTAATCACTCAGTCATTTCTCCTGTCACAAAACTAGTTATTTTATTGATTCTTAATATTTTGTTGACAATGAAAACTCTATCACTACTATAAAACAATGAATAATTTAATCATATTTTCCTTTGAAGGTAATAGAAAACTCAGCTTGGGGATATATTATTTGAATGTGAACATTTAGTATTTGAGAAAGGTAGCCACATTAAAAATTGAACTGAATAATAATTGTATAAGGAACAGAACAGTGACAGACTGTGAGTTCTGTTTTGAAGTTTTAGTGGGTATTGAGGACAGACTGATCTGAATAAAACAAAATTAAAGAATCTAAAATTTTAAGGACAGAGGTCTTAACAGTTTTGGTATACAAGTTCAATTTACTAATGCTTTGCTATGGTTTGAGTAGCAAGTTCTACTAATAAAGTACTTGTCTGTTTGTTTATTATTTAAAAACATCTGTTAAATATAAATATTGCTTATCACTCCAGATGTATGCTACAGGTCTTCTCTATCCAATATATAATTGGGTATATACTGCAGGTATTTATAGACATTACTAGAAAATGGAAAAGGTAACATAAAGGACGAAAGTAAAAGGGCAAAATGATAAATAAGACTATGTAAAAGGAGAGAATGGTAATGTTTACTACCAGTGGACAAAAGTGAATTAAAACTGAACACTTCATAGATCACAGAAGTCCTGAATATAAGACGTTGTAAACAACCATTGGTGTATATAATTAAATTATGTTGAAACAAAAGTCAATTCTGAGGTAAATTGATGCCTATTTGAAAAAAATAGTCATTCATAATAGTGGCAGAGACTGTGATATTTTAAGCCAATTTTGAAGATTTACAAATGTTGAGAAATGAAAATGACAAGATGCAATATTTAAGTTATTTGCTGGAGTGTGTCCCTTGAATCATCTCCAGACTGTACCCCAGCAAATTCTACTGATAATGTAGCTCTAAAAGATAAGACATATGAGATAAAACATGGGAATCTGGAATAGAGATCCAGCCATGTTTTTCTCCTTGACTAGGATTTCTCCTTAACTAAGTCTACATTAGACCAAATTGGTCCTTACTGCATGTGGCAACTAACAATGATGCACAGATTGAACCTGGCAAATTCTTTATTGTAGGAAGAGTAAAATGTTCAGAAGGACAATTAAAATGTTAGAAGGAAATACTATATTAATAAATGTAACCTGGGCTCAAAAAAACCCAAAGACCATGTATTCTCAAGTTTGTAGATTTTAGCTTTTATTTTAAATAAGTGAATCTAGATTAGAACAAATGTAATTCTAGAAAACTAGAAGAGAATCATAAGAGTAGAACAAAGGAGGATTTAGGGAAGCGGGTCAGGAAAGACAATTCATCAGGAGGAAGAAAGATAAAGCCTGGGGAGAAAGGTCACACTAGTGAATGAAGGAGCAAGGAGATGAGGAGAAAAAGAAAGAAGGAAATCAAGCAAATTAAAAGATAAAAAAAAAACCTGGAACTTTGTAAGGTTATTGAAAAAATAAATGAACAAAAGTATTAACTCTATCAAGCAGTACTTAGTAATAAAAGCTTCACTTTGATGTGTTACATTGCCTCTGCCTGATAAAACACAGACACCACTTGTAAAAATGACACTTTTGGTTCTATAAAGTATTTCAATGTTTTATTTTTATTGTTGCTGTTCTTTTGTTTTGTTTTGTTGTAGGTGAGGGTATTTTTTTAAGTTCCCTCTGATAACAGGGAAAAAAAGTTGAACTTGAGTCGCAAACCACCAAAGAATTAGTCTCCTTCCCTAAACTTTTCATCAGTTCAATAAGCTTCTGAAATGAGCCATTATTTGGGTTGCTGATATTACATGATGGGTTTGAAGAATTACAAGATATTTTTAAGGAATTCAGGGACTGACAAAGAGTACTTCATCACTAGCAAGTGACTGACCAGACTGAACCTCAGAACTGCTGGACAGAATATTATATTATGTCAACAGAAAATCCACTGGACGTCAAGTAAGGAAAATGTTAACACCGTTTCCTTCATTTCCAAGAAAGCTACTATTATTCCACCTCAGCCTACAAAATTCCAATCAAAGTTTCATACACACAGGACAATTACAAGATGCTGCTTTCAGTACTGGGCAGTTAATTAGATATACAATGTATTTTTCTGAGAAGTAGTAATATAAACTCCAGTGACTAGCAAATATTTCCTTTCTTTACCACCTACCAATATAAAGTTTTATACAATAAAATCTTAAAGAGTAAACGGTAAATAATTCTACAAGTGGTAGTAAATACAGAGAGAGTGTTTACTCTGTTTTTGCGAAATCCAATCACCACATAATTATTAATTCTAGATTAATTTGCACCCCAAAGAAGAGCCAAGGAATTTGCCAAAAGAAATAATCAGTGCTTCACCCATAGCTATCCTGATGTTGCAAATGAACTTCTGACAAATATTAATGCCCACTGTGTGTACTAAATTTTAAAAATATTTTGATGTATTTATGTTATTTGTGTGAGTATTTTGTTTGCATGTGTATATGTTTACCACTTCTGTGCTTCATGCCTATGTAGGTAAGAGGAAATCATCAAATCTTCCTTCACTGGAATTGCATATGGTTATGAGCTGTAATATGGGTTGCGAGAACTGATCACATGTCCCTTGCAAAAACATGAGTGCTTTAAACTGTTGAGTGATCTCTGAAGTTCCTTTTTTGTCTAAGGTTTGACATTCTAAGAGTTCTCATTCAAATTGCTGAGCTGAATGATTGAGACATGTAAAAATAATTTCAGAGGTATACAAATATGGAATACTTAAGCACTTTTAATAGTTCTTTATTTTTCTTGAAAATATTTTTTTTCATTCAATATATTCTGATTATGGTAATCTTCATTCCAATTCTTTCCACCTACCCCCACCAACTCCACAGCTTTTCTCTCTCTTTATAAGTAAACCAGAATAGTAAAAAAATGGAAAAAGGAAAATCTTAAAAAACACACATGAGAAAAATAAAAACACATAAGACAAATTCATAAGCCATAATATATAACAAAATATCAGTAAGACCAAAAACATAATATGAAACAAAGAGTCTACAAATATCCCATTAAGTTCATTTAGTGTAGGCAGTTTACTGTTAAGTATGGGGCCTACTGTAGCTGGTTTGCTTGGACCACCAACCCCCAAATCATGATACAGGGACTTAGTATTAATTATGAAAGCTTGGGCTTAGCTTAAGCTCATTTCTAACTTGCTCTTATGACATAAATTAACCAATTTCCCTTAATCAACATACTTCCACTGGTTTGCAGCTTTTACCTCTCCTCCTATATGTCCTGTTCCCTTTCCTTCTAACTTGCTCTTATGACATAAATTAACCAATTTCCCTTAATCAACATACTTCCACTGGTTTGCAGCTTTTACCTCTCCTCCTATATGTCCTGTTCCCTTTCCTTCTCTTCTGGCATCTGTCCCACATCTACATTCCTCTCCTCTGCTTTCTCTCTGCCCATAAGATCCTCATAACAACTTCTTGTCTAACTATTGGCCACTCAGCTCTTTATTAAATGAATCAGAAGGCATGTTGTGAAAGATACATCTTCACAGTGTACAAAGATTATACTACAACATTTCCTCTTTTATGTCTAATTAAAAAAAATGTTTTTAACTCTAACCAAGTAAAGCTATATATACCCAGAAGAATTATCAGATAAGAATTATGTTTGTGATGTCCAGTCAATCTGCATTTGGTAAATTCTGAGAAAATACTCCATTATCAATTCTATCTTGGTCAGTCCAACCTTGTGTTCCTAATTCATTTTTTATACTAACTTGTATTATCAGCCAGAAACTATCTTTAGACTGCAAAACATTGTTATAAATAAACAGTTTAAGCTTTTATGTCTTTCAGCCTTATATACTTTGCAATTCTTTTGTGAGTTTATTTTCTGAATTTAGTACAATGGAAAACTGTAACTATAACTATCTAGCCATCAACTCCATCAGAGACCCAAGAAAGGTATAATATTAACTGAAAAACATGAAAAATATAACAAGCAACTTCCAAAACTATAGAAATGACAGAAACATCTGGTTGGCTAGACAGTCACCCAAGGTTCCTCTATAACTTTGGGGCATCTGTTTGTGACCTTCTGGCTTAGAATATCTAACCAACATTACTATAAAGTGGAAATTTTAAAAGTTTGATCTACCTTGTCATGACAAAATATGACAGTCTTACTCTTTTGTGTCCTGCTTATACACTTTGTAAAGTATGCTGTCCACACTAGAGGCAAGGGTGTATTTTATCTAGCTTTGTTTTAATGAAATAAAAGTTCATAGGGAGATTATTTAATGTCCATCATTGTTTTATGATGTATATTGGTGCTGCCAAGAGCAGACCTATCTGGCTGTCATGAAAATCCCTAGGTTATTAACTTATCTTAAATACCATATTCTATATGTCTCTGAAGTGTTTGAAGATCATCTCTCTATCTACAATATATTGGTTTAACTGTGGAAACATACCTAATCTAACTACAATTTTGATTGTTATATATGACTAACTGCTAACCTGACCTTCTTTATTAACCATAATAGCATTCAGGGATTAGAACTTTACATAACATTCTAAAATGAGGGCCATAGGTACAATACCTTAAACAAGAATAGAAACATTAATATAGTTTGGCAATAAAAACCTTAAATTTGTATCAACATACAGAAATTCATACTATGTAAAATATTTGAGACTAGTGATTGTTTGTCCTGTTTCCTTTCTATGACCTCTGGCATCTTTCCAATGCCTTGATTCACCTCATCTCCTCCTCTCTCTTCCCAGAATTCCTGTCTAAGCTCTTCCTGCTTAGCTAACTGGCCATTCAGTTCTTTATTAAACCGATCAAGAGATCCTTGGCAAAGACATCTTCACAGTGTACAAAAAGATTATTCCACAACAGCCTACCTTTGAGTGTGGTTTTCATGCCCAGTAATGCTAGGCAAACAACTAGAGAAACCAAATTTCCCCTTTCCAAGAAGTTGTCAAATGGCAATAGCTTCTTGGTTAAGGATGGAGCTTTTATACATCTGCTCAGTGCTTGCACTTCATCTGGCTTTAGCCTATGTAGGCCCTGTGCTTGCTGCCACAGTCTCTCTGAGTTCATATGTATCAATTCTGTTGTGCTTGCAGACACTATTTCCTATGTTTCATCTATCTTCTCTGGCTCTCATATTATTTCTGCCTTCTTCTTCATGGCTGCCTGAGCCCAAAGAGTAGTTTTGGGTATTAAAGATATACTAAGTGTTCCAAACTTTCTCATTCTCTCCACATTGTCCAGTTGTGGGTCTCTAAGTTAGTCTACATCTACTGCAAAATGAAGCTTCTCTGATAATGGCTTGATGGACTCTACCCTAATGTGTCATTCTATTACCAAGTTCCTTTAGCAGAACAATGCCATTTGGTTTTCCTTTAGGCCCACAGCCTATCAAGTATCAGGTCCTTGGCCACAGGAGCAATGTCAAGTACATTAATGGTCACTGCTCAAAGTGTCTAAATAATGAAGCTGAGATAAAATATTCCATGATAACAATTTATAGGGATAATAGCCAAAGTAAGGGACAAAGGAAGGTGAGGCTAGGAGGTTGACAGAGTAGTGCAAATAAGAACATTGCTTCACTAAGTCCAGTTGCTGACAATGTATCCTTAGAACCTTAAACCAAACCACTGGAATCAAGAAAATTCATTGAGTGGGACAAGAAAGTCTTTCCATGGCTTTTTCTTACTGTGCACCATCCAGTACAGATGTCTGTTAACTGATCATGATCACAAGTTATGGAAAGAATATGTTCTCCGCTCCTTACCTGAGCGTTTGAAGCTACCAAGGTTTCTATGTATCAGAACCACTTGTGTGCAAAGTTGTCTGTTTTGAAAAGTTATGTTGTTGTTTGCCATCCTTATTATGTGGAATAGAGCTGCCAAAATCCAAAACTGGACCATTTTTAAGCTGTTATGCAACAAGACAGCACTCATTGCCAAAGCTGAGACAGTACTAAGTGAGGTTGTGTGTCTAGAATGGTACATATTCTAGGTTAATATTTTAGTTAGGGCTTTATTAAGAGGCACGAAACCATAATACCACAGGAACACTTGTAGAGAAAAATATTTCATTGGAGATGCTTTTTAATTCACAGGTTTATTTTATTATTGTCACAGTGGAAAGTCCCGATGCACAGGGGTAGACCTGATGCTGGAGTGGAACTGCGAGTTCTACATTAGATCAGCAGGCAGCAGGGAGAATGAGTGGCACTAAGCCTGGCTTTAGCATCTGAAATCTCAAAGCTTCTCAGTGACACACTTCCTCCAACAAGGTCACACCTAATCCAACAAGGTCACACCTCCCAGTAGTGGCACTCCCTATGTGCCTACAGAAGTCATTTTCATTCAGCACTCTACTTTCTAATCCCTGACCTCATAGGCTTGTAAATATATCTTAATGCCAAATGCATTTAGTTCATCTTCATAAGTCCCAATAGTCTATCACACTATCGTTACTGTTTAAATGTTCAAAGTTCAAAATCTTTTTTGAGTCTCATGGTAATCTCTTATCTGTAATCCCCAGTATAATAAAAGCAAATCACACATTTCCAACACTTAATCACACAGGATATACATTACTGTTGTAAAAGAGAGGAAAGAAACCATAATAAGGAAAGACTGAACCAAAAATCAAGACCAAAAACCAGCCGGGAAAACTCAAATCTCTGGATCTCTGTGTTTACTGGCAGAACTCTCTTCAGATCTCGAATTCCCTTCAGTCTTATTGACTATAACACATCTTTCTCTTGGACTTGTTCCACTCTCTATTAGCAGCTTTCCTTGTAAGTTACCCACTACTCTGGCATCACCAGCATCTTGGAGTCTCCAAGACAACCCGGACTTCACCTTCAGATCTTTATTCAATTGCCTCTCTGGGCCTCCCTGCAGGGATACTTTCACCACGCATATGACCTCAGTAGGACACTCTCATTTCATACATGACTTTAATAACTTTCTTTAGTAGTAGAGGGGATTCCATAAACCCTCTTTCATATCCATGACTCTAAAATCATAATCAGTGGCCAAAACTGTCATGTTCTATTGCTCTCAGGAGCTGAAACATGCCCCCATCATTTAAATACATTTTTACTAGATTTCTAGTTTTGATGTTTTCCTTCACGGCTATAGCTTGGCTGTTCTGGAAATGCTATGTATACCAGACTAGCCTTGAACTCAAAGATCTGCCTGCCTCTGCTTCCTGAGTATTGGAATTAAAGGCATGTGTGTCACCAAATATGACCCGAAGCTTTTCATTAATTCCTTTTCACAAATTGGAAGCTTAGCAAGGTGAGGTCTTGCTTATAATTTTATTTAGGAATAAGATATTCTTTCAACTTTTTCCTGATGCTTCTCTCTTCAAATTGTTTTTTCTTGATATGCTGACTTTTTTTCATTATAGATCTGCATAAATGTGCTCATTAACAGTCAAGCAACATTATCAATACTAGGCTGTTCGAAAATCTTTTTGGTCAAAGCTGTTAATATATAAATCTTCAGTTTAGACTTAGGAAGAGTTTTTTTCTTTTTCTTTTCTTTTCCTTTTTCTTTTTTGACAAGGGCAAGAAACAGGCAGATTATCAGATTCTTCACCAAAGTATCACAAGAATGTTCTCTAGGCCACATGCTAATATTTTTTTCATCTGAAACCTTTTGAGTTGGGCACCCCACTGTACAAATCACACTAAGCACATTTGTCTTTTTCTTCCTACTAATATGATCCATTAAGACCATCTTAAAGTGTTAAACTACTTTCCTAATAGAAACTATCACAGTTTAAATTCCTCCAAACAAAAGCATGGTCAATCTTATCACAATACCCTAATCCCTCTTATGAATTCCTGTCTTAATTATTGTTTTATTGCTATAAAGAGACACAATGACCAGAAAAACTCTAATAAAGGAAACATTTGATTGGGTCTGGGATACAGTTCATAGGTTTAACCCCTGGTAGTCATGGTGGAAAATATGGCAACATACAGACAGTCATGTTAACAAAGGCCTTTTATCATGGAGTAATTTTTTTTACAGTTGTTTTATTTAAGCACAGTAAGTTTCCTCATTCATGGGAGTACATATGTTGTGTCCTTTAAGGTTGTTACAAGGGGAAATAATTTTAGTTTATCACTTAGTCTGGAGTTACCCTTGAGATGGGTTTAAATCTAGCAAAGGATCTCCTGCTGCTAGTGACAGCACAGTGTGAATGAGGATTGTGCTACCTCCTCCTTCAGAAAGGACCACTTATAAAACTCAAGAGAGATAGAAGGACAGCTGATGTAAGTGCATAGGAATTTGTGTCCCTGCCATGTAATTTACTTCTGCCAGCAATGTCTTTCCACAACCGTTCTCTCAAAGCCGTTGTCACTCTCGTTTGAGTGACAACTGTGATGAGGCCCTGGAAGGCACTGATAAAACTTTGAGTGTCTATTCTATTGCTCTTTGATGATTAGCTGTTTCAAATTTGTGAGACTCAAACAAGAGACTATGAACTCTAAGCTCCTCATTCAATAGCTAGAATTTTTTTTTGGCTGAGAATTATTTTTTTTCTGCATTTTATTAAACTTTTATACAGTTCACTACATTTTAATTATATAAACATTTTAAAGCCATGAAACAATGAGAAAGAAGAGCATGTATACAAATATCAGCTACACATTTGTGTTTGTAACTCACTAATTGCTAATGCCATTGGGACTAACTTTATCTGCCTGAGTCCCTAGTCATTTTAAACAATACAGGCAAGATGCACAGTTTGGTATAGAAGATACCACAGTTTATCAGAGTGAATGGGGAACCCGGAAGGGATAAAAGTGAACAATATCTGTAAGGACCATTATGATGTTGTACGCATCTGGAAGTTTAAACACAATGTCTATTGTGCCTAGAATGTAAAACTTTTCTGACAGATATTTTCTTGTTTGGGTAATTAAAAGGCTCATTTGTGTTGACTCTTTTTTTTTTTCCTATAGTAGGGAGTGGATAATATGTCTTTGCTCCTCATCAGAAACCTTTTTGTAATGTTCAGGTATTTGAAAGCTGGCTAACAATTCATGGCCTCTGAGAAGTTCCAGAGGACACATCTCCTCAAAGGCTAGAGATATGCCTGTGACTTCATTCCTCTGATCAGTAATTATAGTTCTACTGCTCTAGTTTTTGTTTCACAAGCTCTAGATTATGAGAAATGGGCATATCCTATACATCCTTCAAATGTGGTAGTATCAAAGTAGTCACCTAATACCACTGGATTTACCAACTAGCAAATAACATAATCCAGAAGAGAAAGTTTATTTTTTATATTATAGTCAGTGTTGCAGATTGTACTAAAAGGAAAGACTTCACAACCATGGTTTCCTTTTAGTATTAAAAGAAAACTCAATAAAAATATATCATTCTTCATGCATAAATGAATCTGTTTATAGCATTGAAGATAATGCCTACACAGTCTTAAAGAAAGTACAAAAGGAAGGTCAGTCTGAAGTGTCAAAAGAAAGTGGTTGTGGTAAAAATAAGTCACAAAGCGACTAAACACATAGTTCCAGAGTTAATCTTTATTAATGTTGAAATTGAGGCTTGATTAGGTGAGAGCAAGACTTACAGTGTATTTTAGAGGCTAGAAAACATAAATGCCATGTGCATAATATTCTCAAGATTATAAAATGCTTTCATAGGCATTATTATAATTGTATTACTTGCAAGTATTTATAGTGAGTAAAATAAAAGCCAGGCATATTTCGCTGCTTAGAAATACTGCTGGATTTAACATAATGAAAGAATAAGAATATTAGAATCAGTATTTTATGGGTAGAGTTTGTATAAAATACATTTCTTAAGCAGTTTCTCGCTCAATAAAATGAATCAACTCCCTACAAAATTTGGCTTTATAATGCTAGTTTGCATATGAATCTTTACTTAATATGCATTATAAAATTATCAAGTTAACATATGTTGCAGCACACTTATAGTTTTAGAGTTTTAATATTCATGAGATTGTATTGATAAATACAAACTGTATGTTTAATCACATAAATGTAGTTTCTCTTTTTTTTACAGTATGTGTGTACTATATAATGAAGTGCATAGAAAGGGAAAATCTTTAGCCATAATTTATCTAGATGCATATTACTTGTTTTCTTTAAGCTATTAGGACTAACCATGAGATTGGCCATGGGCAGAATCATGAATAGAAAGGTCAATTATGAGACAGAGACAAATATAAAATCAGTTATAAATAGATTATTTTAAGATCAAGCTCTCTCATTTCAGTCTTCTGGGATTCATTCCCTAGAAGATTTTTCAGGGTGTGTTAATTCAGTGCTATAAAAACAGAACAATCCCAACAAATTAGGATCAAAGACATTTTGCCTTAGAAATAATAAACAAAGGTACTTTGTGGACAGATAGGAATATTCTGACAATTTCAGACTCTTGTTTTGGGTCCTTAAAATAATTCTGCATAGGTCCAAGCTATGTTCCTTTGTGTAAAGTTAGGATTTAACAACAACACTAATTGCAGAAAGCCTACAAACTCATGGAAATTGAACAGTGCTCAACTGAATCACCTCTGGGTCAAGGAAGAAATAAAGAAAGAATTTAAAGACTTCCTAGAATGAACATCATACACAAATTCATGGGACACTGTGAAAGCAGTCCTAAGAGGTTTTAATCCTAAGAGTTTATAGCACTAAAGGCCTACATAAGGAAAGTAGGGAAATCTCACACTAGAGACTGAACAACATTCCCAAAAGCTCCAGAACTAAAAGAAGCAGTCTCACTCAGGAGGAGTGGACAACAGGAAATAATCAAATTTAGGATGAAATCAATAAAATAGAAACAAAGAAAACTAACTCTATTTTTAATGAAAAATAAATTAAAAAGATATGAAATCAACTCACATTTGACTCATAAAATGTCTTCTCCTATTATCTCAGAGGTGAGAGCTGTGTTTTGTGTTGACAAAACTTAATGAAGCTCTTAGGGTTGGAATGATTTCCTTCCCGGTCTGTCTGTGGTTGCCTAACAATTTATATAGAATTATGAGGCACAGGCTAAAACATACATAAATTTACCTGCATGACAGGATAATCCATTCTTTCCTGGGCTGGACCTTGGCACAAAGTTATCTTCAGAGAGCTTTCTTAATTTAAATTTAAATTTGGGTGAAAGAAATTAGGTCCTGACAGACTCTCATTTAGAAAGAATTGCGCCCACCCACCGTGTGTGTGTGTGTGTGTGTGTGTGTGTGTGTGTGTGTGTGTGTACATATTAGTCTGTTTAGATTCTTCTCTCACATTTTAATTTTTGTGCTCTTGAGCTATTTTGTACTTCATATATGTGTTTGTACTTGTGCATGCAGAAGTTCACATTGATATCAATGTGACATCAGAAGTATTCTTGATCATTCATCACCGTACTCATTGAGACTGGTTTGTCAATTAAACCCAAAACTTTCCTATGTGGCTAGCGTAGAGATTCTTGTCTAACTACACAGTTAGTTCAAACAGTTAGCTCCAGACACTCAGGTTCCATTTTCTAAGAACTAGAATTATAAGCAGACTGCTATGTACACCAAGCAATATTTAAGTGTTCCCTGGGCATCTGAACTCATATCCCCAGGCTTGCCATAACAAATGCTTTATCCAGTGAGTCATACTCATGATTCTATTTACATTTTAATGTAACATTATATATTTTAATTTTTCTGAAAAATACCTATATCTTAATTTTTTGCAAACATTGGCTTTCAACTCAAGTGGTACTTTCTCACAGTTGCATTGACATTTTTCTTCTCAGTTTCATATGAAAAACGATAAGCAAAGTTCACCTATTGCTGCTCAAACTTGTATACCTAGGACTTAAAATTCCTTCAATTTTCTTCCTAAGGAGCATGTGCATACATCAGTTCCTTAATTTCCACATTGTAGTCTTATGGTTTTGCTTATTTCTTGAAAATAACCAAAGCCAAGAATTGTATGCAAACTGTAGGCAGTTTGTCTGAGGATGTCTCAGATCTGTCAAAAGGCAGAGAGCCCCAGTCCAACTCTGCTTTTGCAAGGCACACTATTTTTTGATCCTTGATAATCCCAAGGTGCCTTTGGGCCCTATTATCTAGGATTCTAAATCGAAAGCCTCTTGGCATTTATTCCATCATTGATCCCAGCAAGCACAATGTTAGTCCATTTTCTTCAGCATTGTCTCTCTCTATTCTTGTGCACAGAATTGCTTCTCTTGATTATTGTTTTATGAATAATTTCCTTATATTTACTATTAATGTTGATGTTTTGAATAAAAGAATAATTTTAATTCATGATCAGTAGTAAGCTAGCTGATAATCCTGAACAGACATGTCTGTTTTCTTCTTAAGATTCCATCATAACTCCTTCTAGAAATCATCAATATACAGACAATACATCTTGATGCTTATGCATCACTTGTTTTCTTGTAACCCCTATTCAATTCCAAATGATTTACAGAAACTATTTCCAAAAGTCACTCATGATCTTTGTTCATTAAATTATGTTTACTTTTTATGCAATAGTCCACTTTCCAAACTTTGCTTGAGAGAAGCACAGCATTTATCATTGTCATGAACATAGTTCATACAAGATGCTATCCTAGTGGTTTGTGTGGTTTAGTTTTGTATAATCTGCTATTACACATCAATGCTGGTTTACGATTTCTGCTTTCATTCAATAAACTTTCTGAAACTTGTTTGTATCATGTATTCTTTCAGTTTTTTTTTTATTTCTAGTCAACCAAAACCATGAAGTATATGCAACACTGTCCTTGTTGTACAGTGAAACCAAAACCACAGAAGTCAGTGAATTCACAAGCTAGGGTCCCCAGGATAATAAAATGTGAAAAGATAGAAAAGAGAAGAAAGTGAGGGGTGAACATAATCTAAGAATCATCATCCATTTCTCCTGATTTCCTGACTGATGATGTAATGTAGTCAACCACCTCACATGTCTGCTCCCTTGCTTTTGCCACCACCCCATTCCTTATCCTCTCGAACCCTGAGCCAAATTCAACTACCTTTGTCTAGTCTCTTTTGTCAGTATTCTGCCAACGCAGCAGGAAGGTAACTAATTCACGACAGTAAATTCATATGTGCTGAATCAAAATAAACTTAGGTGTATCTTATAATGTGTGCATGTATAACCCTTTGTCATAGTGTTCTACATAAATGAGTCAGTGTCTTCCTACTGATCATGCAGAGTGGAGATAATTAAATGCTCTTAAAGAGGTCTCTAAGAGCTTTGGAAGTTTTACTTTCATTGTTTTAAATTGTAAATGTCTATCTGTCTGTCTGACTGACTGCCCCCCCTCTGTGTGTGTGTGAGTGTGTGTGTGTGTGTGTGTGTGTTGGGGTTTCTGTCTGTCTGCATGCCTGCCTATCTGTCTGCCTACCTGCCTGTGTTTGTGAGTGAAATGGATGTGCAGAAGATGTTAGATCTCTCTGAAGCTGGAGTTAAAGGCAGTTTCTGAGCTGCCTAATGTGGGTGTTGGTTCCCTTGACCTCAGTTCCTTTTAAGAGTAGTATGTCCTCTTAACCACTGTGCTAGCTCACTAATCCAATTAGTATTTAACTTGCCTCTCAACATGCAAGTGGACATGATTCAAAAGTACTTTTTCAGATTTTTGCATTTATTTTATACATGCTGGAATAAAAGAACTTTTGCATTCTTTATTATTTTATTGTGTTTAATTTAAGGAGTTGGCATGAATTAAAGCACTGAAAACATCTATCAAGTTTAATTGCAGATAGTTTTAAACTCTTGTGGCTTAATATAGTAACATATCATTTTTATTTGAAATCTTATTGAGACACTCTGATTTACATGCAGCTGTTGGAAATAACAGAAACTAATCCTTGTAGACTTCTCCAGTTAACTTAAAAGCAGTATTTTCCAAAAGTAGTCACATATATGATTTCCCAACCTGTGAGACAGCATACCTGAGCTCAAGAATGACAAAACCCTAGCATGGACAAGGGATGTGTTTCTGCTGTTTTCATGAAGAGTACAGTGATAGGTGGTTTGACTATGTCCCAGAGGAAGGCCACACATCCAAGTATACGTGGGCAGTTTCAACCATACTTTATGTGCTTTTTTAAAATATAAATTATGTACAGAAATTAGGTCAGAGAGAATGAGGTTGGATCTGAGAGGAGGTGGGGAGGTTGTGTGTGGGTGTGTGTGTGGGGATGTGGGGGTGTGTGTGTATGGGTGTGTGTAGTTAGTACTTTATAGTGCTACACCTGTATCACAAGAAATCTAGCACTCATATTAGGAAACAGAAGAAAAAACATGAAGATAAGTAACACTGACAAAATAACACATAGAAAATTAACATAATACAATATTTTATGCATTACTGCCTATAAGGAAATACATTTAAAAACCATGAGTTCTCTCATAACACATTTACCAATATAAAACAGTGGTAACATTGAATGCTACTGAAGATATGAAGAAACTGGATCTTCCCTAAAAAGTTGGTGAGATGATAAATGTATATATTTCTTACATATATATATGTGTATATATACATACATATATAACATTAACTGATAAACAAATTCATGTGTTTGAAAGGGAGAAAGAAGGATTAAATGGGGGAGTTTGAATGGATGGAAAGGAAGTAGACTGGTGTGATTATGTTACCGTCTCCAAACATACAAAAAATAATTTCAAACATATTTGTCTTCTACACAAACCTGTAATTTTATTTTCTACCTTTTACTCCATAGAACTGAGAGTGTGATCATGTCAAACTCTACACACAAACAGGTATTCTTAACAGTTTTATTGGTGGCAAACTGGATGTCACTCATAGACAAGGGATTACACAAACTTTACTATATCCTCACAAAAGAGTATTGCTTGTCAAGAAAAAAAATGAGCTAATAATAAACACAGAAATTCAAATAAACTATCAACAATTAAGTTGAAAATAAGGATTAATACTTGAAGTTGTATTCTACTTCATACGTGTTTTGAAATAAAAATAAAATATTAGAAAAGGTGAATGCATTAGTGGTTGATAAAGTTGAAAGTAACAAAGATGTTATATAAAATAGTAATACAAGGACCTTTGTGCTACATCTCTACTTTATATTCTTGTTGCATCTCTTTAGGTCAGGAATCTGGTCATCACTGCATGGTGGTGGTTTGAATAACATGGTCCCCATAGGCTCATAGGGAGTAGCACTATTAGGAGGTGTAGCCTGCTTGTAATAGATGTAGCTTTCTTGGAGGGAGTGTATCACTCTGGATGGGCTTTGAGGTCTCAGAAGCCCAAGCCACACCATGTCACTTTCCCTGCTGCCTGCTAAGCTAGATGTACAATAGTCAGTTACCTCTGCAACACCATGCCTGCCTGCATGCCACCATCCTTCCTGCCATGTTGAAAATGGACTAAACCTCTGAAATATAAGCCAACCTAAAATAAATGTTTTATTTTATAGGATTTGTCCCAGTATCTCTTAGCAATAGAAACCCTAAGACATAGACTTATCATATATTATATATATGAAAATACCATAAACAATAATACATTAATCTTTATTAAAACACTTGGATATACATTTCCAAGTTAAATGATTTCTAAACCTACTCCTAAATTTATTCAATAACTTAGAAAAGTTATCAAAGAGCAATCAGTATCAACTCTTACTAAAAAAATTAGAGAGAACAAGAGATCTACTGGATGACTTTTTTGTTGTGTATTACTTTTAGTCTACTGTGTGCTCAACCACATTTTATTTGAAACTACAGCATCTATTTCTGAGAAATACAGACCAAAATATCTACTGGTGGTGCACAGGTGGTTTATCTATGTTTATAAAAGTATAGAGAGATTAGATAGACGGTTCAGCAGATAAAGGGCTTTCTTTGCAAAAAAATGAAGACTAGGGTTCAGATTCCAAGAATCCATGTGAGTGTTGGGTGGTTTTGATGGCCCTTCTGTGTCTCCAACAACTGAAGTGTTGACAAAGGGGATCCAGGTGTAACCAGATTTTTAAGGCCCAGGTTCAGGAAGAGAAACTGTCTTGGTCAATAAAAAGGAGAGTGAGGAAATGACTGAATATCATTAGTAGCTTCCATATACACCTGCATGTGGATACCACACATACAGTTAAAAAAAATAAACTGAAATATCAAATCAATTGAAAAAATGGAAGTAAGCACATATATACTTCCTTTGCTCTTGAAGCAAAGGAAAGAGTAATCAAATTTGAAGTATTAACTGATAGTGGCTAAATATAACAAAGAGTCGAAATTTAAGTGAAAATATGAGGAAGACTATATTGATTGCAAGATTCTTTTGTCCCTTGTCATTCAGTTGCATTCTTTATTCAGAAGATCAGAATGTGTTACTTGGTTTGTCCTTGAAACAGTATTTCTGACATTGGTAAGGAGAGTACATGTGAAGAAGGACTGAGTGAGGTCAGTCTGGCAAAGTAATTGGGACACTATCATAAGGTCTTTCCTCAATAATCAATAGGTAGAGAATCCTTTGTTTTAAGCAATAATTAAGACACAGCTTTGTAGAATATTAAGGAATGTGTAAAGATAATTGCTGCTGCAATTCAGAAATAGAGAATGAGCAAGATAATTTCAAAGACCTGCAGTATTTGTTTCTTTATGTCTTTATCCAGCCACGTGTTGTAAGATTTGTCTCATTATCTGCTCATTAATTGATCTATAGTAAGTTTTCTGTGTTGCACTATGACTTTCTGGAGAATGATAGATACATTTCCTGTTTTTAAAGATTTATTTTAATTCCTAAGACTTAGTTATTATTGTAACTACAAACAAATAAATCACTTCAAATATGAGATATTACTTTAAAAGTTTTGTTTGACAATTCCCTGTATGAAAACTGTTGTGTTGATATCAATTCTATTCCTCCTTCAGCCCTCTCTAACTTCTCCCTTTCTAACCACTCCCTCTCAAATTCATGGATTATTCTTTTTTTTTTTATCATTAGTTTTATTTCTCAGTCTAGTTTAGGCACATTTCAGTCTAGCTCTTTTTTTTTTTTTAGATTAGATTATGCTTTATTTCTTTTTTTTTTCATACATTGTTTTGTTTTATTTTTTCCATTCAATAACATAATTAAAGATAAAAAAAAATTTTTTTCCTTTCTTCCCCTTCTCCCGGTCCCCTCCCACTACCCCCCACCCCTCCTCCCTCCCCCTTCTTCCTTGAAAGAGGGCATGGTGCCCTGCCCTGTTGGAAGTCCAAGGCCCACCCCCATCCCTCCTGGCCTAGGAAGGAGTGCATTCAAAAAGACTCGGTTCTCAAAAA